>BLKR01016225.1:0-33669 GCA_011170035.1 Teleogryllus occipitalis | reverse complement strand
TTTGATGATCGTGGAGACAGGAAGATGTATCTTTATAGACAAGTCTTTGGAGAGTTGCGATTTTAACATCATCCATCAACATGCTGATATTGTCGAGGGTTTCGGTCATCACTCTCACTATACACAGACTTTTTTTATTTTTTTTACTAGTACATAATACAGTAAACGTTGATAAACGTTAAATACGCCAAGAAATTGAATAATGTGTTACTGAGAAAATGGTTACAAAAAACAATTTTTTACGGGGAGGTAATACAGAACTAAATATACATTTACAAAAAAAGTACAGTTCAGTCGGCAGGAAGATGCGTTTCAATGATACATTTGACATTTGCAACATTTTCCAGCATATTCGTGTCACAGTACTCCATGTCGGAAACTGATTTGAAACCTAGAATGTACAACTACTTACGGACACATTAAATCTACAAGAAAATGCTCTGCCTAGGATTGTTACCTCTCGCCCCATCATTGCAACCTTTCTTAACCAGTCCTTTCCAGGTCTTTTGCCCTGCCCCTCCTCCCGCGCCCTTGGAAGCACCTCAGGCCTCCTCTGGTGCGGCGTCAACGCGAGCAGGGAAGGCGGGCGGCGCGCTGCGTGCCGTCACGGCACGTGCGAAGCCGGAACTGCGCCCCGCTGCCCCCGCCGCCACCGCCTCCCCTCCCCTCCCCTCCCCGCCCCTCCCTCGTGTTCCACAATGGGCCCAAGAAACCAAACGACGAAGAAGACATAAAACAAAAAAAATTAAATTAAATTAAAAGAAGACTATAGAATGTGGCTCAATTCCTTTTATCTTAATAAGGGATTATCCAATAACATTTATTGGGAAAGTAGAAAATTTAGTTGTTTCCATCTGCAGTTATTTAAAACTTCACTCGTTAATGCTATACATGTATTCAACATTAAAAGAAGTATTGCAATCCATAATTCAACTATAGAATAGAGGAAACTTCATTCAAGAGTAAGTGTTGTTAAGACCTTCATTGTGAAATGTAATAGGATAAATTGTTGGAAGTACCATTAGGCATTTCCTCATCCCATGAATACAATTTTAAAATTAACAAAAATATTTAAAAAATCCATGAAAAAGTTCAATTTTGTAATGATTTATTTTTGTAATTACACTCTATTTTTATAAAGTTTTTTTTCCTGCCTAAGTTCTTCCTTATAAATAACAAGAAATTATGAGTTTGCGCTTAGGCCCACTGGGAGCCGCCGCCGCCCGTGCCGGCCGGCGCCTCCTCCTTCCCAGAAGCCCTCGAAGTCTCTGCCGGACCTACGCGCCATGGCCACTCTCCTCTCTCCCCCCTCCACCGCCCCACCCGCCTCGTCTCACCCGCCCGCACGCACGCACGCACGCAGGTTGCGATGGGAGCATGATTTAGGACCCAGGAGGGGAGCAGTGCTTACGCAAATGCAATATTTTAAGTGTGTCAAGGGGTAGGCGAGGCCAGGCATTCCTCTTCAGCACTTTTATCAACCTTCGTTTAGCCCTCTTTTGGCGCCGTGTTAGTACTTGGATCCAGTATGGTGAGGATCATAAACGTTGGGTGAAGGGTGAAGGAGTCTTGTGATTGCGCTTATAGCAATTTCCCTTGCTAGGCAATCGATTCACGTATTGTGTTCAACGCTTTTGAAATTTCCTATATTACATCACTGTAGTAGTAGTAGTGCGAGCATTTTACACCATAAGGCGTCTCCCGCATCCCAGTTTCCATTTGAGTCTGTCACTACGTCTTCTGCAGTTAATTCTCTTCTAGCCATCGCCTTCTCCACTCCTTCCTTCCATGTACTTCTGGGTCTTCCTCGTCTTCTGTGCGATGTTGGTTTCCAATTCCAGAGCTTTAGAGACCATCGTTCTTCACCCATTCTGTTTAAGTGACCATATCATTTAAGCCTTTTAATTTCAATGGTATCAATAATGTTGAAACTCACTTCTGGTTTTCTTCTAATTTCTTCATTTCTTACTTTGTCCAGCAGTGTCAATCCACAGCTTCTTCGCCAATACTCCATTTCTATTGCTGTAAGTTTATTCTCATTACCTTTCGTTATTTCCCAAACTTCACTGTACTTATCAAATTTAAAAAATTGTAACCTCTGATTACTATTTTCCCCTCTAGATCGGGTACAATTGTATCCGTAACTACTGATAAAAATGTCAGAAAAATATTAAAATACATCGTTTAAGGCTTACTCAGAACATACAGAACGTCCATCATTAGTGTTGTATGCAAAACGGGCTGCTTCATTCTCTTCTTGTGCATTACCACATCCACAACTTGAAACTCGCGTTTTGCTGTTCTTGAAATGGAAACAGAGCTACCGTTAAATAAAGATCTCCTTAGCTCTTAAAACAATTATTTAAAATTTATTTTATCCCATTATTGCTGGACGAGAAGGATCAATATTATTGGTGGTGGTTCCATATGCCCGGATACTAAAGTATCTACTATTAAATTTTCCATCAAAATCCTGCCATAATTGTAGACCATGGCTACAATTAGTTCAAATTTCATGTTAAAAACACATAGCTTGCAAACGGCTTAACAGTACCTTAACGAAATGTCATTGAATATTATTGTTATTACTTTATATTACATCAAAGGTTTGCAACGTTCAAAATTTATTTTAATTCTCATAGAGGGATTAGCTATGTAAGGAATGGCTCCAAAAAGTTCACATTGGCAATGTGCCATGCGAAACACTTGTATGCAGGTCACGTTATGCAGCACAGATGGTCCACTGTGAGGTAGCAACAAAATAAATAATGCATTGGCCGACTTCGGAATAAACAATTATGTACTACAGGAATAAAGTACTTGAGTGTGGAAATCGTAACGAAAAAATACTAAGCTACTGAAATATTTAATACATTTAAGGCTAATATTGAATTACATACTGACTTTTTTTCCTCGTTTCTCGAAGATTCTATTTAATGTGGGGAATTTTACCTTCTCTCAAAACTGGTCTACAGTTTCTAACGTGGGGGAAAGAAATTCATTAATTGTATTGATTTCACTAATCTTATTTCGTTTTCCTAAACTCGGGGTTTTCTCTTCTCTTTCCACAACCGCTTCATCTCATCTCTCTTTCTCTCCCATTCTTTTGAGATTACAATTAATCTATTCACTTATCTCCCTCTCTGTTGCTCTATTCTACCTCTACCTGTTGTACCGCCGCCAACATTTCAAGTTCACTCTTTCAATTGATTGATTTAAATTTCAGGGTTTTAATAATAAGTAGTTTTAATTACTATTATTGCTTTATGTTAGGTATCCACTGTCGTCGTCAAGTTGTTTCGAAGTTTAAAAATCCTTTGTATTGCAGACAGTTTTTAATTGTTGCAAATGACATTTGTTAATAGTGTCATTGTTTGTTTCTGTTTAGTTCATGTAATTTGTGACAATCAAAAATGTCTACAATAACAGGTACTTTTAAAGTTGAAAATTACTATTATTGTTATTGTTAGTATCGTTATTGATATGATTATTATTTTCCCCATTAGCAATTATGATCTTTTTTTAAATTTTATTTCTTCTTGCTCGGTATTTCCGGTATATGTATGATAGATTGATAAGAAAAATGAACTTGGCAAGCAATAGTTGGTATTGTGTGTGTGTGTGTGTGTGTGTGTGTGTGTGTGTGTGTGTGTGTGTGTGTGTGAGTGTGTGTGTGAGTGCGCGCAACAGAGTGAGTGAGAGAGAGGATTATATTTTCAGACAGTTAAGGAGCCTTGAAAATGTCCTTAGGGTAACGTGAGAGCATTCCCTGTGGTTGTCAGTAAGTCTTATCTACGTAGATGGTAAGTTGTTGCTGAGGATTCTGGTAGTATATTATAGAAGGTTTTTGAAACTTTGATAATATAATCTTGACTGGATTTTATTTTTAATTCCATATGTAGTACATTTCTTATGAACCACGGAATAATTTTATTGAGGCACTTATTTTGTATAACTTGGAGTTTGTTAGGTTCTGAAGGCGCTGCCCACGGGTCGCCGACACCAGCGTGGTGGGCGCGGTCCCTGCCAGAGCGTGCATCGCGTCGCGTCGCCTGAGGCTTTTTGACTAGTGTCTCGAGAGAGCAAAATGCGGAGACACGAATGTGTACGAAGAAAGCGGAGATACGAATGTATACGAAGACGGCCGAGTGGACATGATTTTTACACCGCGATGGTTTTTTACACAGATTTATACAATTATTGATTGTCTATACACGCCAAATGGTTTTTAAGATGAGTATTCGCATAAAGTGCGTTGGTAATTATGCGTTGGACAGTCTCAAGGATGTTTTATATTCACTCGAGAGCCGATTGCACGAGCCTCGCTCTCAACTTGGACTCACATAACGAAGTGTCACAATTCTGCGGAAAAACTTCTGCTTCACGGAAGGGACTTCTGATTCATACTAAACCAATGTAAATGACTCGTGCCTCAGGAGAGCACAAGCTCTTGGACGTGGCTCCCGTTTTGCTCTCCCGAGACCCAAGCAGGCTTTTTGCCGCCCGCAGCCACCAGACGCACGAGCGACGCGCTGGCCGCCGCGCTGCGTACGTCTCCCTGGCGCGACGGCGGTGGCCCCATGCGGCAGGCACACCAGCCCCCTCCGCCTCCGCCCCCCCTCGCTCTCCTCCAGCGCGGCGCTGCGTTTCGCTTTTTTGCCGCCCGCGCTCCGCCGTCAGCCATGCGTGCGCGCGCGCTCTAAACAAAACGCCGCGTCGCGTCGCCTCGCGTCGCGCGCCGCCCGCCCTTGCCCTTCGAGGCGCGCGCCGCGCCGCCCGCGCCGCCCACGCCGCGCCACGCTGCAACACGTCACGTCACGCAGCGAGGAACGACGCTCCACGGTCGAGGCCGGCGCTTGACGCGAAGGGGTCGTTGGAACTGGGTTTTCACACTTCACGTGAAGGAAACGAGCCGAAGAAAATCCCGAGAGCAATTCAATTGAAGGGCTCGTGGCAGAATCAAGTGAAGACACACGAGCCACAGAAAACCTTCAGCTTTTGATACGCCAATGTTTAATGGCAAATGATAGCATCTCGTTTATCAACGATAATATCTAATGTCTCTGAGGAAGGTCACAATATGGTGGCCGAAACGTCAGCCATAACAACAGAGATGTGGCTCGTTCTCGATAGCCTAGATAATACAAACCCCGGCCGCGGGAACCTACGTAATCATGATAGTATCTCGAATTTGGTCAAGTGTGTCACATCTTGCTACAGTTCCAAGCTCTTCATAATCATGAACAGGACACACAGAGTAACAACATAAGACACATTTTAATCAATCCCAAGATACTTTTAATATTTTGAATAGTGAGAGGTTTGCCGTGCGGAGCAACGCTCCATGATCCATGGTCATTCTTGAAGCAAAAGCTACGATGGGGTCGTTTGATCTGGCTTCTCACACTTCACGTGAAGGAATGGAGCCGAAGAAAATTTCTAGAAAAGTTGAGCCACACTAACCACGGCATGCCTTCCTCTACTCGTATTGTAATATATCAATTTTGGTCCAGTGCGTGATATCTTGCTGCTCCAAGCTTTTCATAAACATGAAGATATGAAGAGTAACAAGCAACGTGTTCACGGAAACCAAAATTCTGAATAGCGGCAGGCTTGCTGTGCGGAGCGATCCTCCAGCTGAAGGCCGGCTCGAGCCGGCGCGAAGGCTATGACGCGACCGCTGGATCTGGATTTTCATTCTTCACGTGAAGGAATGGAGCCGAAGAATATCTCCAGAGAAACACAATTGAAGAGCCCATGACAGAAGCAAGTTATACCACACCAAACACAACAAGCATTCCGCTATTTCTGTATTAAATCTATTTGGGTCTTGTACCTGTTGTTTTCTACTGTTCTTAGCTCTGGACCTGGTATGGACCATTCATTTCACAAAATGAAGATATCAACATTTTGAATAGCGGGAAGCCACTATGGCTGGTGTGACTTTCCTTGTTCCTGTCCCAAGCCCTTCAATTGAAATGTTACGAATATAGAGTAATGGCTATTCTCAAATCGCTGCATGGGTTCCAAAAATTAGGCACTAATTCAGATTGATGTAAATAAAATGTATATTTGGATATATTGCTGTAACTGGATGGATCTGCGGATGAAAATAAGGCATAGAAACTAAGATATCTTGTGGAAGGTAATGGAAGAAGATGACAAGAATACAGGAAAATTCCAGAAAACAGATTTTGTATTCAAGTGCTCGCTTGGAAAACACAAAGAAGCGGAAATAATTGAATAATCGGTAACACGTGAGTCTAATGTGATATCCGGAAAAGGTTAAACATGTAATTTTTGAAAGAAGAAACAAACCGAGTAATATTGAAAAGTAGAATTATATATAAATATAAGTGCGACTGATATCATACGATAAATCTGACTTCATTTTTATAAATACTTCATTTTGGAGGCTGAGAATGGAGACAGAGTTTTAATTCTGTAAACAATGCAAGTCATAATATACAGGTGACACCCTTCACCCCAATTAACTTTTGTACCATCGAGCTCTCAGTTTAATGGTGGCTCCACACTAGGCGGAAATCCTGTACTGCGATCTCTTTTGATCGGCTGCATCTGTGATTCCTCGCCATTAATTAGGTCAGGAATTTCATGGTGGAAGCAGAAATATTGTGGTAATCCCTGATTATTAATTTATGATTGAGAAGGTATTAACCATACAGACAATTTTTTATGCTATGCGAGCCGCCATTACGTCAAACCATGCCGAAATGTTTGCTTCTTTCCATGCCGCTTGGAAGTCACCCTCGGCATGGTGTGATGCTGTAATGGCGGCCCGCCACACTATGAAGTAAAATTATAGTAGTATTTTTTACTATTCGTTTTAAATATACTTTGTGGCTGACACCTCAATCCTGAATTAATAATTAGGTCTGAAAGTTCAAGGAGTAGAGCTAAACAGAGCTGACGCATGACCACATTTTTTTAGATTTTTTTCCCAGGTTTGTTTGCTTGTTTGTTTGTAGTTGTTTTTTCAGGTTCAGGAGATACCGATTTCGACTATCCGCGCCGGGTACCCACTATGTCTCTCATGGGGACATACCTTTACACTAGACACTGACACACGTGCGGGATCCTTGGTCTGTGGTCATTAGACTAACAAGGCCTTCCAGCACAACACGTGCATGAAAGACGAGGGACAAACGGCCCATTGCTGGAGCCGAACCGGTGACCCTTTCCATAAAGGCGCTGAGTCGGCACATGCTCTAGCCACCTCAGCCATCCAGAGCTGCTGATGCATGACCACAATAGCTGATAAATATTCCCCAATTACATTCACAGGTTAAAAGAAATAAAACGTAAAAAGGCCTTCATGAATATTAAGTTTCAAAATGACCCGCAAAGTATCAGTGTTAGTAGTAGTATCAATGATAAAACGAATATTGGATAGGCGACAAAAGAATACCATCAATAAAGGATAAATATTCTTTGGCCCTTATAACATTTCTAAGCAAATATTTTTAATACATTTCATACCTGACAATTTTAATACTATCCAAAACTACAGCCTCTTTCTCTGACTCGGCTCCTCCCGTGATGCTAACGACCGTCAGCCTAGTTGGCCCCGCCGCTCCTGCCGTCGCCACCCCACTTTCTCCCTGCGGCTGACGACGCTCGCCGGATAAAACGCCGCTGCTAACTCCCGGGCGCAGGGCATTTATTTGGGCACGCGACGTGCGTTTATTTGGGGGCACGCCCGCACGAGCACACCTGCAGTCGCAGGAATCCGCAGGCGGCCGAGCCAACGGACAAGACGAGGGCGGAAGACACGAAGTTGCAAACTCTTTCAAATTGCAAGCGAAAAGAAAAGTAATGAAGCGTGAATGTTTCAAATAATGTGGATTTCCGAACTGCACTGTAGAAGAAATGTTTATTTTGTCAACGTTAAATTATTTTGTATTACTCGTGCATGGAAACTAGTGCTTCCGTGCACTGTTTATTGATTGAAAAGTGTTTCTTCACGGTGCGCTTACGGTAAAGTAAATAAAACACTGTTTACCGCGACGTTAAAAAACATCTTGGACGAAATGAACCCAAATGTCTGCCGTCATGAATACTTTAATAGCCTACATGCTAGTAAGTTTTCAAGAATACGTAATAAAATCGGCGAAAGTATCTTCGGCGCACTCGTTTCAAATTTGTGGGCTCTGCTCCTTTCTACTTTTCCGGAAATATTTCATTCATACGTCAAAAAAGCAATTGTCTGTACTAATTACATAAATAACTTCAGTAACATGAAATTGACGAAGAAATTATTTCTATAAAAGCATGTAAAATTAATTAAATACTACAAGTGATTTAGGCAAGACTGATGATACTCTCTTATAGTACTCTGGTAACAGAGGAAGGTCCGGGTGAAAATAAATTACTTTAAGCGATAGACCATCCCTCAATGTTAGTGGTTCCTTCTACACCCGTTCTAAAAAATTAATTCATTTAAATACACAAAGAGGCACATGATAAAGACTCACATCAATTATGACATTTCTCGAACACACACATCTCTCCTCTCGTAATCGGTTTTCTGCTAAACTAACATTGTTCGTTTAGAGATGAGGGCACATGCGTACATTCGCTGAAACGGGAGTGTGCAATTTCGGCACCAGTCACTTGTCCCTTCCCATCACCACATTCTAAAGGAAAACAAACAACCACGGAGCACGCGCGATGACAATCTGGACGGCGGGGCGGTGGCTGGCCGGCGGCGGAGGCGGCGGCGGGGGCGGCAGCGGGGGCGGAGCGGGGGCGGCGGGGGTCGGGGGGGCGGCGGGGGCGGCGGCGGGGGCGGCGGCGGGGGCGGCGGCGGGGGCGGCGGCGGGGGGGCGGGGACGGCGGCGGGCGCGGCGGCGGGGGCGGCGGCGGAGGCGGGAGTGGCACCGGCGGTGGGGACAGGGGTGGTGACGAGGGCGCTGGGGTAAAGCGGCAGGGAGGGCGGCTGCTCCTCAGCCCCGGCGGCGCGTCACGTTAGACGCAGCCTTGAGACGCTCGCGCTAGAGGTCGCTGAGCCGCAGTACACGCTCCGTCTGGCATCAGTGGCAGTGGCGAAAGTGGGGGGGGGAGGTAGCTATGGCTTGCACACTTGCTGCAGAGTTGGTTCCGAAGGCGCTACCTTTGAAGATTTGAGGGGATAACTGAAGTACTTTAGGTGAATAGTTATAGTTTTAGTTAGTTAGTTTTAGTTAGTTTTAGTTAATGCCTTATTTTACGTGGCGAGACTCGGGCCATCAGGCCCGCTCTTCCGTCTAACCACGCAAATTTTGCTACGCTCCTTTCACCACCTAGCGGAGAAAGGAGGTATTATTTTGGGCGACGAAACAGGCAATTTTGCTCAGAGGCTTCTTTTAGGCTTGAGGATCTTTTACATGCAGTAAATTTACATGGGACAGCCGGCTTTACTTCCCCTCCGAAGGAAGGCCTACGAAGGATTTTTTCGCCCTTAAAAATCCACGGCTTCGATCGGGTTTGAGCCTGCAAATTCGGGTTCATCAGTCCGGTACGCTGACCGTTATACCACCGAATCCGCATAGTTATATATATTGAGAATGGCAAATATCATCAGAAGATATGTCTCTCTCATATCTAGACATCTTTTACCAAGAACAGAAGTTACCCCGCAACGCTAGTGAGAGAGGGTGAGGTGGTGGTGAGACAACAGAGACGAGGAAAATGAAAGTACTAGCGAGCAAATGGCAGCGGGGACGAAGAGGTAGCTGACGGAACAGTGGCATTTGTGCGAGAGTGCGATGGGGGGGAGGAGGGCGCAAACTTCGCTGAAGTGGGCATGGTGGAGCGAGGAAGGTTGCGGTGGGTGTAGGCGAGCGGCCCGACGCCCCAAGCGACGCCACGCGCGCGGCGACGCACACGACGCTTGTCTGTCGACGCCCCAGGCGGAGGCGGCGACTGTGGCGACGGCGGCGGTGGCAGTGACGGCGGTGGCAGTGACGGCGGTGGCAGTGGCGGCGGTGGTAGTGGCGGAGGTGGTAGTGGAGGAGGTGGCAGTGGCGGTGGCGGCGGAGGTGGCGGCGGAGATGGCAGCGGCGGAGGCAGAGGCGGAGGCGGTGGCGGCGGAGGTGGCAGCGGCGGAGGCGGCGGAGGCGGTGGCGGCGGAGGTGGCGGCGGCGGAGGCGAGGCGGAGGCGGCGGCGGAGGTGGCGGCGGCGGAGGCGGCGGCGGCGGAGGTGGCGGCGGCGGAGGTGGCGGCGGCGGAGGTGGCGGCGGCGGAGGTGGCGGCGGCGGAGGTGGCGGCGGCGGAGGCGGCGGAGGCGGAGGCGGTGGCGGCAGAGGCGGTGGCGGCGGAGGCGGTGGCGGCGGAGGCGGAGGCGGCGGCGCACTCTGGCACATGCGCACCAGCGACGCCCAGCTCTGCATGTGCGGTCGCCAGAAAGCAAGAAATCCCTGTATACAGAGCCTCTCCGGCGTCTCCCAATACATCACAACATCTGAAGGGTAATTTCCCGATGACTGACATGCAGAGGAAAATTCTTTTTCTATACATGCTACGATTTCAACCACTCCAATGTCCTTTATTAAAATGTTTATTTGAACGTCATTACCGCATTTAAATTTTTGACTTATGAAAATGGTTATGTCCTCACTGAACGTAAATGTAATCTGTCTGAAGTGAGAACTTTTGGGAAGAAACTCGTCTTGCTAATGCAAGTTCTTTTAATTATAAACGCTTTGGAAGTGGGTTCTGATAATTTCTTTACGCTAGTCTTCGGATAAATACCCCAAGTCAATAATAATAATAATAATAATAATAATAATAATAATAATAATAATAATAATAATAATAATTTTAACATGTATCGATGAGTCACTTTATGTTTTTTTTCTTAACGAGTTACCAAGAGAAGGATAACATTTAGAAGTAAATCAACCCAGACATTCCAGTGAGTTAGTAGGATAGAATCAGAATATGAAAGATCAGCAACGCGAGACTTCTCCAATTGGGCAGCCCTGGCTCAACTACAGTCAGGTACAGGAAACATGGCGGCGGCGTCTCCGAGAGACAATTAGTCTCGCCGTGCTCCGGGGCGCGTGAACGGCGAGGGCGGGGGTGGCTGCGCGCAGTGGCAGCGAGACGCCCCGCCCGCCACCACGGCGCCCTCCTCGCCCGCTCCAGCGGCGGGGGACCGGCCAAGTTGGCTCAAGGAAACAACTCTTGCCACCGCAGGCACTCTTACGTAGTGCTTCTAGAGTTCGAGCTCCACAGTGGTTAATTTTCGACACTAGATGAGTCGAAAGCTGCAGCTGTGTGGAGGAGCATACTAGTAGCCGACGGCTTTAATCGGTAGTTATCCGTATTTTTTTCGACCAATACCAGCCTAAGGCCGGAGCAGTACCTTCACAAATAGGCAACAGACCGTACGCGGTCTATCCTTCCTCTTCCTTGTTCTAAACTCTCCTCTTACTCACAACTTACACTTACACGCATATCATTACCACAGATGTTGTGAGATCAGACAGGAGCATGCAGCTTATCCCCGCTGGGACGGTGCGCCGCTGGGGGAGATACCTTGAGGAGTTTCTCCCAAGCCGACGTATAAGTCATCACCGAATCTGACCATTCTGCGGGGAAGATACACCTCCACCACCAACAAAAAGAAGAAGAAGAAGAAGAAGAAGAAGAAGAAGAAGAAAGAGATAATAAATAAATAAATAAATAAATAAATAAATAAATAAATAAATAAATAAATAAATAAATAAATAAATAAATAAATAAATAAATAAATAAAAAAGAAATAAAAAAAGAAAAGAAAAAGAAAAAGGAAAGAAAAAAGAAAGAAAGAAAAAAGAAAGAAAGAAAGAAAGAAAGAAAGGAGGAAAATGAAAGAAAGGAAAAAGAAAGAAAAGGAGAAAGAAAGAAAGAAAGAAAGAAAGAAAGAAAGAAAGAAGAACCATTAATTAACGGGGATAATGACTATAGCAGTTAATGCGCTCAGAAACAGTGAATCCAATGTACTCTATTTTTTCGTTTAAATTTGACTATTCATTCCGCCAAAGATGAAAGATGTTGATAGTTAATGGGGATTATGGATTATTAGAAAACATTTGATATAATATTACGTTACAAAACTGCTCATTTTTGTAAATTTGTGTGTTCAATTAAGTCTTATTACGGCACTCGTCACATTCAAAGGAGAAATTCCATTGTGAATAATAATTTTCTTAAATTAGAAGCTAATAATTTAAAAAAGCAAATTGTTTTCAAAAATATTCATGAGGGAATCCAAAATCGAAGAGCCAATCCTTTCTTGATCCACCTCTCTGGATGAGAGAGGTTTGCATTCAGATGAGGCTACGCTTGTCGACGATGGCGTTAAAATAAGATGCATTGTCTAAGTAGGCTGGATGCCAGAAAGTGAGTTTGAGCTTGGTATTAAATATGAGCTTTTAACCAGGTTATTGCCGCTTGAATGGTTTCTCATACTACGAATCTCGTTTGAGTAGTCACCATAGTATACTCATTGACCTTCCATCATCATCAGCATCAGCATCATCATCAGCATCATCATTATTTACCTCTCACATCAGACTGCCTTCCATCAGAGGATGGAAAAGGGAAACATCTACGGACTTCCCCAGAGGAGAGAACATGAATGTGTTACTCCATTGCTCATGAACATGACATTGAAAACTCGACATTGAAAATGGAAAATGTCATCAGATATTTCTCTCTTATCTCTAGGTTTCTTCCCTTACCAAGAACAGAAGCTACCTCGCAACACTAGTGTCTTTTTATTTACTTGTGTCGCGTTTAGATTCGTAACTAGTAGTTGTTGGAAACAACCAAATTTCCTTATAGTCAGTCTATTCGTGCCCTGTGATTTGTGGATTCTCTATCTCCAGGAAAGCAACCACGCAATGTATTTTAATCAACTATTTTAAGGTCCATGTGGTGCATAATACTGCCGGTTTTGGCGGTAAATGTCCTGCGCTTGCATTGACAATTCGAATTCTACGGTGAGCAAGAAGTGATGGAAAAGGCAAACAACCATTTGTTCTACAATGGCATTAAAATCATTAATCGTTTAGAAATCATCTGATAAAGCTAATTTCTCTGATTCTAAGTTGCATCGTAACATCAAAACAGTGAAAAAACATTTTGAAACAGCCACTGACGGTCAGTTCTCATTAAAACAGTTCCCTTGTAACTAATGCATTTTTGATATTTTAATGATACTGCATTAATGGATGTTTGATATTACAAAATATAAGAAAATGTTTTATTAACATTTTATTAATTTATATAATATTATTTAAATAATACATCTTATAAATTTACAATTTATTAACATTTTCCTATAATAATGTAAATGTGAACATTCTCTTCTAGATATTTTAGAATTATCATTTTCTATTATGTATTTCACCCCAGTAAATGGCATGGTAATATTCTTTAAGCTAATGATTAACATTGATGCACAGAAATGGCCTATATTACTTTCAATATATGCAACATTTTCATTGATATTGATATTCTTGAATTTTAATGCACAATTAAACAAAATAGAGTGCCTTTCTTAAACAAAGATCAAAAAATTAAGACTTATTGCATCATTTAATATGTTGCAAGGTGTGTTATCCGCGATACTTTCCGGGTAATTGAAGCTGGAAAAATTCTTAAATGTGTTTGAAATATTCCAACCCATGAAATTACAGTTGAATTTGTACAACAAAGAAAATCGTAGAAAGTGGAATAGAGGCGTATGATGGCTCTGCTGAAGTAAATTGCAAAGAGTGACTTTCATTTCTGATGTAATAAAAAAATAGAGAAGATTTAAACTGCACCTCTTTTTAAAACATTTAAAAGATATTAATAAATTTCTATGGACATAATGCCAAAATACAATTCCTCCCAAGTATCAAAAAACATCGTGTAAATAGTAAAATATTGATATATTAATAAAACGAAAGAACAAAATAAAAGAGATAGTGAATTAGAAATGGCGTTTGATATGCGACAATATATTTAAAGCAGAATGCAAGATGTACTCTTTAGTTTTCGGTTGCATATCTGCACGAATTCAATTCTTTACAAACTATGACTGTACACTTAACATGGGCACGTTCATGAAAATGAATACGAGATGTAACTAATTCAAATAATATTCGCTCTGCAGAATTAACGAGAGCAATAATCAATGTACTAAACAAACAATAAGTTCCGTAAACGCTTATCACGGCTAAAGAAAAAACCTTGGTCGAAAAGAGGAGAGGAAACATGATTCGTATCGACCTCGTTCCAGCAGAGATGGGAAAAAATCAATTTTCGATTTACGCTACTTTAATAGACGGATGTAACGAAGTTTCTTTGCAACTCAAAAGAAACACGAGTGCTCTAAATAATGAAAACTAACCTACCGTAAGATGAAAGTCCCCATGACACACATGTATTACATTTTCAACCGGAGATTATTTATTAATTTAGTATACGTATGACGTGCTTGAAAAGTCTGTGAGTAGTCTTTTTACAATATAATATAAAATAAGGTCACATACATTACACGAAGTTGACATAAAATACGACTGAATATAAATTGAAAGTGTAGCATAATTATGAACAGAAACACATTGAGTTCGTTTGTTTGAATTATATTGTGCGTGCAACATTGTGTAAGTAAATGAGGACTCTGAAAAGAGAAGAAAAATATGAATTGTCATGCGAATCCGTGCATCACCGATTCAAATCAGGCTGCATTGGGAAAGAGTGTGAATAGGACCAATTAGCAGTGGAACATGCAGGCCTGCCAACCATTCATCAAATGAAAGCACTTCCTTCAGCAGTTAAGCTTTTCAAATGTGTGCGGTCAACGAACATTGGCATGCAATCATAGACCGTTGGCTTATATTAGGATTTCAATACATTCAGAAATAATAATATAGTGAGAACAATAGATGCCCCAGAATTACAATAACGCATGCAGACATTGTTTACAATCTGTGCCCTTTCTCATCGTTAAAAGGTGTTAATGGAACATTTATATCCAAAGCACTCTAGTAAAGTATTTCAGTTAAATGTTAATTATTCCATTTGCCAAAGATAGTATGTTACACAATAAAATACTACGAAAATAACTCAGTGTGCTCTAAAACTCAGTGAAAGCCAAAATGGACACTCATTTTAACATGCTTTTACATCACATCAATAGCGAGCCCTATCATGTTGGAGTAAGTTTAGCAAAAGAAATGTGAAAATAGACTAATTTTTCAGAAAAAATCTTAATGCTGCGTACATCTGATCTCTCTAAATATTTCTACAGAAAAGAAAATAATGAAAAAATATATCGCTATCATTGTCGAAGAAAGTTAAATGTCACCGAGTTTCCAAAAAATGTGCATGGTTCTAAATGGATCAACATACTCCTAAAGTTTTTTTTTTTTTTTAGTAGTTCAAGAATCGCCTAAAATTACTATATTCCTTCCATATTAAAATAATAACCATACATCGTTTTTGCTTACTTTTAATTTTAGAACTTACATTTCGTTTTTATTATTTGCAGACCACGAAAATTTTACTAACGACATGAAAGAAATCATCAAAACGTTTCTTCGAATACAAAGGGATTCTAAATCTTTATGAATGATATTAGAACGTTACTTCCAGGGCTGGATTAACTCTTGCGAGTGAGGAGTTGTCATTGAATATAATACAATTCACTCCATCATTATTCAGACCTGATTTTTGCTTAGGAATGATAAAGATTTAAATTTGATTTTATACCAAGGAAGTGACGCGGAACAATACGTTTAAACAATTTATGTGATTTCCATTGTTCGAGAAACTTTTATTTACGTAGTACCATTCAATTGAGTTTCTTGCGACTCTGCAATAAAAGACCAGGCATAGAAAATAAATACACCAGTATTTTACATTTTCTGTTTATACAGGATACATAAAATCACAAGGAATAGAATCTAAACTAAAGAATCAAGTTCATTTTAGCCATAACAGGTCCTAACATTAATTACAAACAAAAGTACCAACATAATACTCATAACTTTGAACCATTAGCGGTTGCAAAATCAAATTTTTCTATGGCCTTCAAAGAGGTAGAAACAATCATACATTTTATTTAATAGTTATCATGATTAATTGTAATTTACGTTTCCATGAAAAAGAATATGGAAAAAGTTGATTGTCAAATAATTACATAGTATTTGTATTGGAGCAACGAAATCATTTCTATTTTTTGTGATACACTTTTTTCCACATAAATGAAGAATTGTCTGTTACATACTTTATCTTTCTAATTATTAAATATTATTTTGAAAATACGTGTGTAGAAATTATCAATTTCAGAGGGGGAACCGAACATTTAACTTAGTTACTTCAATGGTAGAGGAAGCGAATTTCCACCCGGTTTTATTTTCGGTTATGTTAACATCTTGGTAAATATTCCTTGTTGTGGATTTAATATCAGTAGCTCATCTTCCATTTTACTCATTAGTCGTATAAACAGCATTTTTGTTTGTCCTGGTAGTTCCAATATTCCATATATGTTCTTTAACATCGAGTGAACGAATTTACTTCATCATTGTCAACATTGGCTCCATCTCGAGAAAGATTCGTCTGACACATTATTTATAATTTCGTATAACACGAGCATCTTTAGTGAGAGAGAAAAGAGACAGCTAATTTCTCATTGATGAGCCATCAAACAATCAAATCTGCGTTCTGTTTCTCTCAAATACCGCCGATATTAATGAGTCAATCTCACTGACCCATGAGGGAAAAAGAGGTGTGGAGGGAGAAAGGGTGAGAGAGAAGGAGGAAGGGAGGCCAAAGCCACACTCAAGAGCGCATTGACGGCGGGATTCTCTTTCTCGTGGGCAGGTAAGGAAAATTAGTAAAGACAATCTATTTTCAGGTTTCAGGACAATCTATTTTCGATGAATTTTTAATTGTCTGTTAATTGGATGAATTAACAATGGACTAATTCGACAGTACTGACTGTCTTAAAGCTTAATTCCAGGACAATGTCAAAATATGACCCTTGAAGAGGTGTGATTGACGAGTTCAACGAAAATCGACAAATCTAGAACACGATCCGATTGATGATATCTAGAAAGTCTCCAAACTCCAACGCACACAAAAAATAAAGTTTCTATCAGTATATCTTCTTGCAGGAAGTGCAGGAATCGAGTTACCTCTTTCTCGAGCGAGTTTCCGATGCAAGGAATTTTCATGAGCTGCTGTCTCGTGTAGCCTTTCATATTTACAAGAACGAGAGAGAAAGATATTTTTCGGTATTTCCATTACCTGCCCTCTCCGTTCTTTCTGTTTTTCTTTTACCAGGTAGTTTTTGGTATTCCTTCACTTTTTTAAAAGGAAATTTAGGGGAACCCCACACTGAGGGGGGTCAGGAGCTCCCGCACGGCGCCTTATCAGGGACTGGTTGACTCCTAGAATTTAAAACGAGGGAAAGTTGATATTTCTGATTTTTCAACATTATCACAGTCATTATTTAATCGCTTAAATTTTTTTTACAGTGATGAAGAGACGAACGATTGAGATGAACCCCTAGCGATTTCTCCGAGAAATCTGCAACCAAACGACAATGGACGCCACCGGAGTCCCTTGGCCTCTTTCGCATATATGAAGTATGCTCCAAGTACAGAGTGAGGGCGGTGGAGGTGGTGATAGAGACGCAGACGGCAGAGGCAGCGCGGGGGCAAGAGGTACTGCAGACAGCAGAGACAGTGGAGATGGCAGAGGTGGCGGGGCGGTGGATCCAGAGGCGGGACGGTGGAGATGGCGGCGCCGCGACCCGACCCGCCTCGTTAGGCACTTTCTGATGCTTAATTAGGATTTATTCCGCCTCCGCGCAGCGCTGCGGCGCGGCGCGGGCTGGCGCCGGACCCCGCCCGGGCGCTTCCTCGGGTAACGAGCCTATTCCTGGCCGCGGCGGGCCTTCTCCATTTGCTGCTGGCGGCCCATGTTCCGGCATCTCGCCCCGCCCACCACCACAGACGCTGCGCTTTTCTGCCAGCAGGGTCATATTTATTCTGTTACTTGTCTAGGGAATTTCTATTGTTAGTGAACTTGTAAAAATTGTCTTGCATTTCTAAATGCAATTTAAATGAATGGTTCAAGATAACTAATGTAATGAGGAGTCAGGTTGTATGGCAAACACATAATCGCAAAAATTAGTAATGTGCCTGAAATAATTTAAAACTGGGCTCCATTTCCGATGTATTGTTCAGTAGCGGCGAGAGATTAAATTATTACGCACATTAACTTCATGGTTTTGATGTAAACGTGAAACTCAGATTATAGTATTGTATTTTTTCTGCTTACAGAACGTTGAGTTTTTTAGTAAATAGAAAAATTCTCTCGCAACGGAATGAAAAATGTTCTTTTAATGTGACAAAAAATGATAGTGTGTGAGATTGTCATTTGACTTCTTATATTTTTGTCATCATTTCGCATAAATAGGATCATAATTCTAAATACACCTTTCTGCAATATGGTCTTCAAATCAATGAATCATGATGCTAGAAGTTGGCGGCCCAGTGACGCAGGATATGCTACCGAAGATGAAACAGCGGCGAGCGCCTACAACCACTGCAGAACCTCCCGCTCTTTACGAAGCCCAGGCGGCGGGCATTTCATTTATTACAACCACTCGTCTAAGTGAAATTTCTTGTTGCGCTTAATATAACGAGTAGGAGAAACACACCTGAAACTTCGCGAGCGACGTCTAGAAACAAGTATACGGCCACCCGCTATGATGAGGCGCGAGTCATTTGTCTGCTTGGTTACCCGAAGCCTCGGTGGAGAACACGGCCCCTAATTACGCCGCGTACCCGGGAGCGCGCCGCCGCCACCGCCGCCGCCGCCGCCGCCGCCGCCGCCGCCGCCGCCGCCGCCGCCGCCGCCCCCACGCGGAGGTGAACAGAGAGAGCGGTGATGAGCCAGTGCTGCCGGTGCTCGCCGAGGTGCTCCGAGAGTCAAGAGCTGGCGGCGACTGGGAGCTCAAAGCGGCGCAGCGAACAGGCGTTGCACCGGATGTGCTGCATAATGCGCGAGGATACGCTCGGAATCTCGCGATCTTGGATTGCCTTCATGGAATTCGGACATCCTGTTAGATCGCGGAACATCACACTGGTAATAATGTCAGGAACAGTACACAACACTTTTATGAGAGAGATATAACCAAAGATAAAAACACTGGCTATCGATTAATACAAACTATACCTACTCGTACATCTGAAAAATACGGGGCAATAGATCCACCGCTTTCAGACCTGGTGGTTATGGACGCGCGTGTTGGCTTGAATTGGTAATAACAAACATGATGTGAGAGAGTGCCTAAAACTGCATTCGTACAGGAACAATACTATTAGTAATACTAAACTAATAAGCATATGTACTGGAATAGTACTTAATTATTCATCTTTTTTAAAGTACAAAAAAGATAAACACATAAGTAGAAAGCACCGGCCACGCCTCGAATTCGGTGGAGCGGGGCGGGGTGGAGCGGAGCTGGGCGGGACATGGCGTGATGTACTGTGACAGGGCGTGGCGTGGCGTGGCGTGGCGTGGCGTGGCGTGGCGTGGCGTGGCGTGGCGTGGCGTGGCGTGGCGTGGCGTGGCGTGGTGAGGCTGTGTGGGGTGAGTCGACTGGTGACGAAGAGGGCTAAGAGGGCGGGATGGGCGCAGTAAAGCTTGGCGTGGCCTGGCGGGTGTGGTAGGCGCGGCGGTGCGAGGCGGGGCCCGCGAGGCGAGGCGAGGCGCGGCACGCGCGCCCGATGGCACCCAGGCGCACGCGCCCCCCGCGGAGCGCGCGACCCCGGGGCGCGGCGGGGGCGACGCGACGGACCCTCCGCGACCCCGTAAAAACCCGGCGCGGCGCCCCCCGCGGCACGCACAAATCTGCACGCGCTGCGCCACGCCGCGCCCCACAGAAAAAGCGCATTGGCACGCGCTGCCACCATCGGCGCTGCCTCACAATGCTACTACTACAACAGCAACAACAACAACAACAAAAATAATAATAATAATAGTAATAATAATAATAATAATAATAATAATAATAATAATAATAATAATAATAATAATGGAGGAGGAACCAGTCCGGATAGCCGAGATCACTAAGGCAGTAGTGCCGTGGCGATCTCGGACGGAAGGATCGTGGGTTCGAGTCCCGCTTCGGGTATGGGTGTGTTTGTGTATGCCTGTTTGTGCGTACCATCCATTCATCCTTCATTATCATAATCATCATTCCATCTTCCATGCCCCCAGGACGAACAACTCTGGGGTATAAAAACCGGAATCAGCCTAATGCTAATCCCCCTGTTTGATTTCATGCAAGACTTGCAACCTAATGAATGATACCGAGACCGTGCAAGTGCATGGCCTGTGTGGTAGTACAAGATGGCCTATTCGCGAGCAAAAGAAAAAAATGAAACAAAAATAATGGAGGAAGAATGGTCTCTGCGAGAAGTGAAAATACTTGTAAAAATAATAGTTTTGTCAGCTATTTGTTCCAGCGAGCCGCGGCAAGTCACTGGAGGAACAAAGAATCAATATAAATGTACCGGATAGCGATCATAATCAATAAACCAAAATTTCAAGATTACAGACATGTTGTAAAATTGTTAATTTAAAATTTGGCATTTTTTGTTATGATAAATTATACGTAATTTTGAACCAATTATACTGTACATAGTATGGGGTGTGTTATGCAATTACTGTAGATTTAATTTACAAGTAAAATGTAATCACGATTTCAAGTTTAATTTGTATAGCTAAAAAACTTGAAAACAGAATAAAATGAAGTAATATTGTGGGGAGTCAAAGTGATTTAGCTAATATCTCCTAAAAAATTCCGTAAATGGTATTAAGTAATGAGAAGAGACATTGAGTTATCTCAATTGGGTAACAGCCGACGGTATACATATCAAAAGGATAAATGTGAGCACACGAAGAGACCAGGACAAATTATTTTCATTACACAACGAACCTATTATGTTAATCGCAGAGAGAAATTCGATCGAAATTTGAATTCGAAATTTGAATTCGAAATTCGATACTCAGCACAAGATTGTCTTATACATATAATTACATAGTTGAATGCTCTTCTAGAATGCGCAACGCTGCAGTATCGCAAATCTAGAACACATTTGCGGATGCAATACTCAGCTCATCGCGAATCTAGTCTTCCTAGTTATCCAGCATCTTCCTGTTTCTCCTTCCCAACACTTCCCATTCCTGCTTCCACAACCGCCACCAGGAGGTCGTATAATAGCACGGCGACAAGGCACATGAGAATTCCTGGGGCTTTGATGCCCCGGAGCCGAATGCGCGCCGAAAATAGACGCGTTGAAAAACGCCAGAGGAAGCGCAAGGCGAGAGTAAGACGCGCGTCTCGCGGGTTTCCTCGTGTTTGCGCTGGCTGAGCCACTCGGCGGCGCTGGTGGCGGCTGCTGCTGGCGCGTTCTTGCGCTGCAACCGGAGACGCGAAGCTCTCGCAGCTTGCCCCGCTCGCCGGCCGCCGAATAAAGGGCAGATTAGAGGCAGAAGAAAGGCGGCGAGCAGCGCCAAGCAGCTGCACATCGGGTGATCAAGCTCTCGCGGCTCGGTGCGGGGTGCGCTGCAGACGAACAAAGACTTGGGTTACACGATTAGTTTGAAAAACTAGAAGTCAATGAAAGCGGAATGCTCGTTTCTGCAATGTTTTTAGTTTTAATGCACCAGCCCTTTTGATCGCGCTCAGATGTAGCTTGTTCCTTGCCAGCGGCGTGAGGAGGGAACGTATGGGACCGCTTCGACGCTGCCACGATTAGGGGAGGTGGATTGGTTGGTTAGTTGTTAGTGATTCCGGGCGCGTCAACAGCTTAGGTCATTAGTCCCGTAAGTGTAGTGCATGTTTTCCCCCTCGTGATATGGGAGTGATCTTCCCCTGGTGGATGGTGAGATCCGGCGCCGACCTACCGCCGGCTAGCAGGGTTTCCCCGTAACCAGGACTCTCCCACCAGCGGGGAACCGCCCCAGCCGGGACAAATTCTGAGCTCCCGACCGGTCTCCCGGACACACATATGTAGTAGTGTAGTGCATGTTAGTGTGTGGGTGTTTAAGGGGAGAGTATAGGACAAGGAAGAGGAAGGAAAGATCGCGAGCGGCCCGTGGCCCGTTTGTTAGGGTACTGCTCCGGCATTCACCTCGTGATGATCGGAGAAACCACGGAAAACTACCGATCAGAGCAGCCGGACGCTATAATTCTCCTCCAGACCAATTCGACCTAGCTGAAAAATCGAAAATCCTGCCGCCGTCACACTCGAACCTAGGGCCTCCCGGTCAGAGGCGCTGCAGTGACATCACTTGATGCATCGAGCTTCCGCTCCCGGTGGGCAGGTGAAAATGAGGGAATGGGAGTGAAAAGATTTTAGAGCTTAAGGACCACAGACATTTGAAGAGGGGCAGCCCCGACATTCACTCGCAAATGAAAACAAGGAAACCACCATTCAATATCATTACGACATAGATCCCGGAAGGTTGTCAAATTATTTGGTGTGGATTTCACCAAGCAAATTTCATGCACTCGCTCTGTCTCTGACGGCCTCGATTCTCTCTTTGCCACAATGATAGTGCAGGTTATGTAATGCATCTCTTTATTCTGCATTAAAAGAAATCCAACACAAATTCCAGGTTTCTTTATTTCTTAAAATGATGGATTAAAATAATCAGAAGATTGATTATCGAATAAAAACTAAGAATAGTTTACTTTTGTCTGTATGCAGTTTTTTATTTTGCAATGCCATTATTTTTTATAGAAATAGAAGGTCTTGTAAATAGCAAAATATATAGTGTGTATAAATTTATAAATATACGTGTTGTGCATGTAAATTTGACGTCATGAAATTGTTTGTAAAAAGTTACGGACCTAAACGTCGAACGAAAGCTTATGAAAATCTGACAGGTGCTCAGAACTCTCTCTGAATTTCTCGGAGGACTTCTAGACATATCAGGTGATCACATTAGCGTTCCCTACGCTGCTAAAGCATAACAAATCAATACTTAATAAGATCAATTCAATACAATAAGATCTCTCCCAGTTACAAAATATTTTAGTGTGATATTCTCAGAAGTCATAAAGAAAGCAATCAAGAAAGTAGACAATGGGTTTGAGTTTTATTGAAGGGAAGAAAGTAGGTTATAAACAAAGTAAAGATAGAGTTGAATGATCAGAGATGGAAAATTAGATGATTAATGATCAGACACGAAAATGATCAACACTAACGAAAATTATACTCAGGGTGGAAAAACACTACACTGGTAAAAGAGTAGAAAAAATAACAAATGTCGTGAGTTAGAAAAATTGAAATTAGTTAAGTAATAACAATTCTGCTGTCTAAACTATTTATCTAAATTATCATGAAATATGGCGTAAAATGTCTTACGAAAGGGAAAAACATAAAAAATACGATATTTACAAAGAAGATCATGAAAGATTTGGGCTTTAGCTTCTTCACTTTTCATTCTCAGCCTTTTTATTGCAAATCCACTGACCACAAGTTCAAAATTGCGTATCTACAACGCGAATGGATTTACATTTCCGATTAATTTTATTTCAATTTTAAGACGCTCCGCAGACAGGTTACTCATACGCAGAACTAAAGTGGTGGTGACGACAAGGTAAAAAATGAACGGAAACCACGGGGGGGGGACAAAATTTAAAGGAAAAGTTGACTGCCTGAGCAGCCGGCGAAACCCTACGCTATAAAGCTAGCAGCCCCTCGGCCGCGCTCTCTGACCGCCTCACAATCTCAATGAAACCTAATCCTCTCGCCTTGTTACGCCCATCTGGCTCTTTTCACGAATTATCTCCCTCTTTTTTGTCTGTGAGAATCTTCGAAGCGTTCTATTTATATACGCTGAGGAAGTTCATTACAAGATTTGTCGTGTAGTTTCACGCAGTAGGCGAAGGAAAACAAAATATATTTGACATAGTGACCTATAAAACAAAGCTCTCTGGTAAAAGTAGATGAAAAAATGGGATTTCAAACAAAAAATTATTGATATTCGTAAACGAAAATGAAACAGAGATGCAGATTATAAACTAACATGAAGACAAAAGAATGAGAATTTGATAGATCAACAAAAACACTGAATAAAAAATGAAGAAAAATTGGATTTAGGTAGGAGATGACCAAAAAAAACAAGAAAGAGACGAGAACAGGAAAACCGGAAAAGAAAACTGGGAAAAAAGTACACCTCCGAAAAATGTTAGAATAGTTGGAATGAGCATGTCTGATGAAATCAGGAAAACACTAGATCTGCTTTCTACCAAAATTATTGGAATGCAATAAATGTTCACTAAGTTTCAGCAAACATGTTTTGGCCGTTGTTCACCAACTGCCTTTGTGCATCATTCAGTGGGTGCAAAGAAGCGTTTCTTTTTCCAAAGAACGTCTCCGGTTTTAATGAACTTATCAAAGAGAGAATAAAAATTCAGGAAGAAAAGCTGACTAGTGAAGTAAACGGAAAGGAATTCGTATTGGTACTGATTGGTATTTCCGGGCTCGTCAACTGTTAAGGTCATTACATCCCTGAGTGTCGTGCATGTTTTTATCGCTGGAGATGGCGGTGATCTCCTGTTGACGGCGAGATCCGGCGCACGTCGGGTGGCGAGGTTTTTCCCATCCAGGAACCTCCCACCAGCGGGGCACTGGCCCAGCCAGATAAGCTCTAAGTCCCCGACCGGTCTCCAGGCCTGTGTGGTAGTGTAGTGCGTGAAAATATAAGAGTGTTTGAAAGAGCTGCGTATAGGATAAGGAAGAGGAAAGAAAGATCGCGCGCGATCCATGGCCCCTTTGTTAGGGTACTACCATCACCTGATGCTGATCGTAGAAATCACGGAGAACTAATGATCAGAGCAGCCTTCCGGTAGAATTCCCCTCCAGACAGCGGCTGAGGTTGACCCAGCTTCGAAACTAGTGTGGAAAATCTGCCATCGTCTGGACTCGAATCCTAGGACCTCTCGGTCAGAGGCACGGCAGTGACATCAGTTCATGGCCCGAACCACCTAAGCCAAGACACAGACTTTCGATGGGGCGCCGAACCGAAATGAGGCCCAATTGCGTTCAATTAGCCGAAGCGCACGCAGCGCACGCGCAATGGAGCGGCGCGGCGCGGGACGGGGCGGAGCGCGGCGGGGCGGGGCGGTGCGGGCCGTGATAGGAGCTGTCAGGCGCGCGCGTGGGCGAGTGGGCGTGTGGTGGCGAGAGGGCGACGCCGCGCAACACGTGCACCACGCCGCGCCGCCGCATGCGGACGACTTTTTCTGGGCGCAGCGGGCACATGCGAGATGCGCCCAACTTTCCCGCCTAAACGCCCCCGTCCCCGTCCCCTCCCCTCCCCCGCCTCCGATGCCTAGACGCACGCGCGGGGGGCGGGGAGGAGGAGTTCGCTCCCCCGCAGTGATGCGCCTCCGCACACCCCGTGTTCGCTGGACCTTCGTCGGAAACAGCTGTTTACTGAACGAGGAGAAAACGCTTTCTGTTTCTGAAACGCTTGTCATAAATGGACCGGGTGGGTTTGTGTATGAAGCTGTGAGTCCGTATCTCAAGCTTTATACACTGAGAGTCCTTCGATAAGTTTGGACGGTGGCGGACTTTCGACGTAAGCTTGGTAAGATATAAGGTAACACTCCTGTCATGATGAAGATTCTAGAGGCTCGGTGGTCAGATCGGTTATTTTATGTTTTATCCCAGATAAATTCCGGATGAATGCGGAAGCAGTACAATGGCATACAGACCGCGCGCCATCAGTTCTTGCCTATCTTGTCCTCACTGCCACCTTCACCACTAAGCATCGGGCTTGAACCTCGTCCTCATTTAGTCTATCCGCGCATGCTATCAACGCGAATGCGAGGATGTCAGAACAGAGTCGGATTCAATTGCCATTTGGGAGAGAGGGAGAAAACGAATGAGTCGTTTTCACATAATCAATAAACTCTGATGATCATTACCTTGCGAATCTCATATTTCTGCAGTCCTCATTCGTCGCAATGCAAAGTCGTGACCCCTGGACACTTTAAATTGGGTCATTAGCAAACTCACCCCTCAATCTACACGTACTGCGCTTGTGAAGTCTGTTCGAAGGGGTGGTCCCCAGGACCGATATCACGAACTCGTCTTTTCATTTCTCAATATATTTATATTTTTAAGGATATACATTTTCAAAACATACATTGCTCGTTTTCTTGGTGCATGTCATTTTTCTCTAGATTTGAGGATTAATGCCAAAAGGTAAGCAAAGGGACCATGATTTGTTGCGGCTGAACTGTTTGGCAACTGCCATGTATTGGCCATAGATAATTAACAAACATCTGAATTATCACCTTTAAGGGATGAATGGTTCAATCACAATGATCTCGGACAGAGAGTGACTGGTAAGATAGTTTTGAAATCAACATCAGCAATCTGAAAATATTGGTGATTCATGAATAAGGAATTGAAACTTCTTATTATGGCGGTTATATTGTAGTTTTAATTTTAGGTATAGCGTGTTCGAAAATGCACCTCTTTTAACTAGAGTGAACAAATGTTTCCTATTGCGTGTGGATTACTTGTTATGTGAACCAACTTACAATAAGAGAGCCATAAATTTCTCTGAACTATACATAAATGTCTAGCAACTAGGAATCAAAATATATGCCGACGCATTGGCATCACTTCAATTAAGCAATATTGCATGTTTTGATATGTGAGCATTGATAACTTTTGCATTTAAAAAAATCTCACGTAACACTGATGCAACGCAGAAATCTCCTCTTTAATTGGCTTTTACAGATTGTTCATTGTAATATGACTACCTATGTCACATTAAAAAATAGATTGCAATATATGAACACAAGCTCCTCTCCGCATAAAAAGTACGTACAAGTCAATTGTTTACTACTTTGCATTTACTGGATTGCAAACACGTAGACGGAAGTTCTCAAACAGGCTTAGCAATTGGTAGTAAACAAACATACATTCATCGACGTAAACGATCTACCTGCAAGAACGCATTGCCTTTCGGTACGTTAGTCGTGATCATTGAACTTAACGACGCTCTGCCTCATCGTAATAAAGATCCGCTGAATTTGCATTTTATTGTTTCGCAAAGTAGGTACATACACAACGATAATTTCAGCAAATGATACAAATCAACATTCGAAGTTTGAACAGCATGTTTAAATTTGTTTGGCAAGCGTGAGAAATCGTTAGTAGATTTCGTAGTTACAATAGAATGATAACAGATTCTATGTCATGTTGCAAACCAAACGACAAATTGGAAAATATAAAATGATTTATCAACAACCATCATCCAAACTCAATGGAAGACCTAACAGGTAGATTTTACGCAAATTGCATCACACCAGCGCTTTCAGGAACACCGTCGCCTTCCGACGGGGCAGGGTTTTCGCCAAAAGAAGCCTCCACCTTCTTTTCCGCGCCTCATTACGCAGTCGCCACCTCGTTGCGTAATCGCGTCGAGGCGCGCGGCCCGGGAGCACTTGGCGGCGCGACCGGGCGGGGCGGCGGAGGCGGGGGCGGGGGCAGGGAGGGGGCGGGGCGCAGCACAGAGCGTCGCGACTGCAGCGCGCAGCTGTCGCCCACCAACAGGTGGCGGCGCGGCGCGAACTCCCCGCCCCGCCCCCTCCTCACCCACCCCCCTCACCGTCATCCGGAGCGCCTCGCGCTGCGCTCGCGCCCGCGCGCAAAAAGGGACGCCCCGCGCGCACTCGACGCTCCTGGCAGTGCCCCGCGCGCCTCGCCCCAGCCGTGGGCACGAAAGAAATGGGAAGGCAGCGGAGATACGAATTAGAAGACGGGAGATGTCGTGGAGGAAAGTAAATTAAAGAGAAGAATGGGGAGAGAGAGAGAAGATGGCTGGCATTAGGAGGTTGAAACAAGGAGGAGAGGAAGAGCAAAAGAGGAAAATTAAGAACCAAGAAATTTGAAAGAAAGAAGAGAAAGAAAACAGACGACAGAACTGGTCGAAGAGCACAGGAAATTGTAGAAGGAAGCGGAAGGAAATAGTGGCAGGAAAGGAGGTAGAAAAGAATAAAAATAACGAAAAAAATGTAAGGAAAAAGAAGTATAGAAAAAGAGAGAAAGAAAGCCAAATAGGAAGAGAAAAAAGTGCGATATGAAGGGAGGAGAAATTTGATAAATGACCCGAAAGGAAGGGAGGAGAAAAAATGGATAAAATCGGCTGAACAAGTGAAATTTGACAAAAAAGGAAACCAAGCACATGAAATTTGAGAGGTGATATGTTGCTTCAGCATCAGGGGAAAGGATGAGGCTCCGCATGAAACCGGCACGTGGAACACAGGCATCAGAGGCGCACGAAAAAAGTGATCGTCAGGAAGCGAAATGTAGAACGGAAATATACAAAAATACATAATAAAGTGGAAATGGAACCATTGGACGACAAAAGCACGGACTATTCTGTAATGGAAACATGCGAGGTCTAAAGTTTAGGCGGTGTGAAAGAACAAATCGGACCTATTCGTATCACATGGCTAGTTAGAAAGACAAAAAATGGTCAGAATATTAGAAACAGGCAGCAGATTATTGACTATCTTACAATCATAAGATCTTTTAAATGTGGGATCTTGGAAGGGTAAAGTGATGTAAACTTATCAGCGATATAAGACAAACTACAAACTTTATTAATGTCCAATGGACAGAAATTGAATGAAAACTATACAGCCGCCGGCCATGAAGGAGTTTCACTGAGATACCGATGAACAAGAGAAAAATCTAAAAAATAACGATAGTTTCAATTTTAACTGAAAAAAATATATCAAGTAAGCATAATAATGCTTACTATCAATGTAATAATTTTATCAAAACTTCGAACACAGAGAAAGAAAGCAAATTCGAACGAATTACACGAATATTACATCATTGTTACCATCATCCAAACAAACTCCAGTATTGGAGTCCTCAACTCTCCTTACTATTCTTTCCCGTCCAAGCAATCGCGTGTGCCCCTGTGTGCTCACAGTCGCTCACGTCGCCCAGCAGGCACAGCTTTTTGTCGCGAGTGTGTGGCGAGGGCGGGGCGGTGCAAGTGGCTCTGTGAGCAGCTGCGCCATACCGCCCCTGCAGCTCCACCCCCACCCACCCTCCCACTGCCTCCTCACCCTCTTCCCCACCCTGCCCTGTCGCTTCTCCGGACGCTGCGGCTTTCGCAGATCCCCGTCGCCGCTTCGCTGCTATCGGCGTCGCCCGACCCCGGTTGCTCAGATGCCGTCCCTGCGACAAACTCCGACGATCCTCAGGTATCACCGCTGATGGTCCCGTCGCCACCTGAGGCGTCATCGCCGCCGCTGCACCCGGCCGTTACAGTTTTGCTCGATAGTTACACGGACCCCGTTATTATCGCCCCCTTGCACTATTATCACAGAGAGTAGATTCGGTTTTGATGAACTGACTGACGTGTTCCGGGCACGTCAACTGATAAGGTTCCGTAAGTGTAGCATCGCCGGAAGCAGCGGTGATCTCCATCCGCTGGAAGGACAGATCCGCCGCCGCGAAGGTTTCCCCAACCAGGTATCTGCCACAAGCGTGGTACCGCTCCAGCCGGGACAAGCTCGAAGAACCCGACAGTTCTCCCGACATGTGGGATAGGAAGGGGAAGGAAAGATTGCGCACGATCCGTGGTCCGTTTGTTAGGGTACTGCTCCGATTTTCACCTGGTTTGATCGGATAAAACTACCAATCAGAGCAACGGAACGCTAGAATTCTCCAAATAGCGACTGAATTCGACCTAGCTAGTATTTAACTAGAGTCGAAAATCCTGCCACCGTCGGGACTCGAACTCCAGAACGTCCCGGTCAGAAGCACCCCAGTGACGTCAATTGATCCACGCAAGCCGGTTCCAGTTTCGGTGTCGTCGCTTCCGATAGCGACGCCGGCGGCGCCGTCGCCACCGCCGTCGCCACCACCGCTTCCCCGTCCGTCGCCGCCTCGTGGCGTTCGTGTTTTTGCCCGCGGGGCTCGCGCGCCCCACGTGTCTGTGCGGGGGGCGGCGGAGCGACGACCTGTTGCTCCGCGGGGGAGGCCGCGTGCGTGCGCGTGCGGGCGCGTGGCCCGGCCCGGCCCGCCCCAGCGCCCTCGGGCGGCCCCCGCGGCCTTGGCGCGCGCGCCCACGCGCCCACCCGCCCACGCGCCCTCCGGCGCGCACCGCGCCACCTGCCCGTCCACGCGCCTTTGCACTCCGCTCCGCTCGCGCTTCAAGCTCTGTGGGGCGTCGCTACGAACGAGGCGAAAGAGTCACCGTCTTTGTTTCTCAGATAAGACACCGATTATTAGAACCCTAATGATGTCCACAAGCAATTTCCTTCGTGTCATTTCTTTCATATGTGCTTCTTCTTCTACAGTGCTCAGGAAAGTCTCTCCGCGCCGAGCCCAACATGAGTCTCCTCATAAACTTGTATTTACGTCAGAAGCAACCACAACAATGCGAAACAAGTGAAGGGGACAACACTTTCAGCATGTGTTATCATTGTAGTGTGTACACAATTTACGTTTTGTTTGGTTAAAAGCTGCAGCTCGTGCTAACAACATAATTTCTGTTGCCAGCACGCTCACCAGCGTGGTGCCTTGCGGAAAGACATTCCTGGCGGAGTACTTGTTATTTACGTTTTGCAATTCTTTCTAAATTTCATTTGCTAAACCTATTGCAACTTATTTCGAATTTTTGAACTTGTTGAACCTTTCTTGAAAATACTCGCGTTCATATTGTTTTGCGATAATTGCTATATTCTTTTCTTTACTTTTCTTCTTTACTGATGATGGAAAAAAGTACGTTATGACTTCTACATATAGCGTACGACCTACTATAATGTTGGAGAGGGATTTTACCGATGGTTGAGAAAGAAGAAGTATGCAGGGATGTGAAACCATATCTGCGGGGCAATGAATTTTAAGGTGTTCATTCCCTGTTTTCGTTTTCTTTCCAGAGCCTCAAATGTTACTGAATAGTTCGCAGATAACTAACAATAATTCCTTAAAGAATATAAATTATTCTCTTTCGTTAATAAATGTCTTCCTTTTTGAATTTTCGTAAAATACATTCACGACACAGAGAGAATGAATCAGTAAAAGAAACACAATGAAAATGCACGCAAATTCGACTTCTCGAATTTTTGCAATGTGATCGCTCAGAAATTCAATCAGCAGATATGCGCTCAACACGATGTAACACTGTATACTATGTGACACTGGCAATTTCTTATTTATGTTTTCTTCCGTTTTCAAAATTGCATTTCACCTTCTCAAACTAGCCGCATTCTTTTAAAATTAATAATTTAATTTCAAAAATTTGTGTAAAGCTTCTTTGTATTATTTTTATTTTTACTTGTAAAAACTGTTGTTTTTCTGGAGTAAAACAGTGTGCCCTCCTATGTATACAATCTATTCAATGAGTGAGCGAAACTTCATCTGAGTAAAATTTACGAGAACATTATTGTTGCCAGAATGTATAATTCAGAATCATGACATAGCACACTTTGAAAGTTGTTCGTCAACAGTTAAACATAACACTATCTGAGCAAAACGATCAAGAGCAGGTGTTTAGTTTTTGTTGCATTTCTTACATTTCTCTGACAAAGTACGGAAATGCAACAGACGCAGAGTTCCTGTCACTCTGGATAAACGCAAATTAGCGAACAATGTCGACAAACGCTCTGCTACAACTGGAGGTCATTGTAAAAAAGAAAAGAGGAAATTATTTTCCCACCTGGGAGCCTACAGAACATTTTCAAAGGACTATAAAACTAACTATTCAGGTACATTTGTATCTGACCTAACGTATTATCTCCCACATCTTTTTATCCTCATTTCCAACAACAAACAATGGAAGTTGATAGAAGAAAGAAAATAGAAATTTACGTTTGTTCATGTGTGTGTGTGCAACGTTTTGAACATTGAAATGTTGAGGGTGCTAGTTACTGTCCTTATCTATTCATTTTCGTGAAAATATATTTTCGTGAGAAAACTTTACTTTTTAAACATCACAGGCTGATTTATCCATGCTACATTAAACATATATTAATGTGTATTACCTTTACATCGTATTCGCTATGATACATGACACGATGCATGAATAAATTAATAAAATCACGATATTTTCTGATTTTCAAGTTTGAGCAGAAAATATAAAAATGAAGTACTTAATGAATTGATGCGTATATTTGCGGAAAAATAAAATTTGTTTAAATTTCGAGCTGTGTCAGATCTTTTCCAACACTATTTATTTTCTAGATTTTTGTTTCGATTTTTTTATGCTCGTTCTTTTACGAACAAATTGTGTAAACTCCATTTCAATCATTCCTTAAATTTATATACAATTGTCCATGACGAGGACTAAAACATTTTTACCAATAAATATTAAAATCTTACTAAAAAACTATTACAAGAAACTCCTGATGATAAACAATGTTACAAATTGTAGTTGTGAAACAATCATCTAAATTGTAAATCTACATTAGAGCTTGAAGACAAATTATTTCTTAGATTGTAAGTAGATATTAACTGGCTCCATTCTGAGGGCTCAGTGACTCTGTGGTTATCCTGGGGATAAACTTCCACCTGTGTCCTTAATGATGTTTCCCCAACATAAAATTACTGTAAACGTATGATAAGTAAACTACGGTGACAAGAACAACATCGAAGCTTGTACTATTTCATGGCGTAGGGAAACGTTCCCATTCACTGACCAGAAGTGATTTCTTACCAGTGGTGACTTAATTGATGCACCATTGATTGATTGATATTCCGGCGCGTTTCAACGGCTGACATTAGTTCTGTAAATGTGGTGCATCTTTTCCTCCTGTAAGTGTAGTGCATGTGGCGCAGTGATCATCCCCGCTGATGGCGGGATCCGGCGGCGACCTAACGTCGGTTAGTTTTTCAACCAGGTATCTCCCACCATCGCGGCAATCGCCCAGCCGGCAGAGGCTCTAAGTTCCCGACCGGTGTCTCGGCGTGTATGATAGTGTAGTGCATATTGATAAACATGGTCGGCGCCCTTTGAAAGTCAATCTTCTCGGAAAGCGTCCACTGCCGTCCCAATCCAAATGTGGAGCTATTACAAAGAAACAAAGACACGTTAAACCTAGAGGCTCAGCTGTAGCTAATTGTGGAAGTTGAGCGATCAATTAAATGTTTTTTCTACTGATACGTTATTTCCTTCCATGCGAAGTACACTGCATCACTTATGTGATCATGAGGATCATAGTTACAGAAAGAACTATGAAAACAGTTGAACAATGCTACATGTTCTCTTATGGAGGGTATTATGAGAGAGAATCATGGGAGGGAAATATAAAAGACGAATCAAATCAAGATAACATATAGTTAATAAGTAAATAAGTAAATCTGAATCATTAAATTTTGGTAAAAAATAAAAACATGTACGATTCTAATGACCTCTGGCGACAAAAAGCCCTCGGGTTTTTGTCACCTCTCGATAAATAAAACCCTTCGAATGCCCTTCGTGCATAAATAGCTACAGTTGACTCCGGTTATTGTGAACTTCTGGGGACTAAGATGTTTGGTTCACTATATCCGAGGTTCACTATAGCCGATGATGTCAAAATTAAATAGAATTTTTCCATAACGATTGATTTTATTG
>BLKR01016224.1:0-33670 GCA_011170035.1 Teleogryllus occipitalis | reverse complement strand
AGGCTGTGTATTTTTAAATGTATGATTGCAGTTTTAAATATATAACAAATTTTATAAATCACTTTTTTCTTTTGTCGTAATCCAGGCCCTGGACAATTAAATATGGAATAGACAAATGCTAACTACAAAAGTTTCTTTGGTTATCTAAATAAAAAATTTAATGAATTGTTTTAGTTAATTTTTGACTTTGATTTTTTCTCTTTAACTTTGATTTCTAATACAAAACGTTTTTAAAGATTGTAAATCATAAACAAACCAATTAGTTAAATTTAATTTTTAACAATCTGCATTACCATTCATTTTCTTTCAAATATCCTCGGTTCCTTTCAGTAATTCGTATTTGGCGGCTATCTCTGAAATTTGAATTCAGCGGGTTTTCGCACGTAGCGAACCACCGGGAGCGCTACCATCGCACGACAGTAGAGCGCTCTGGAGGTATTCGCAAGAATGTAGAAGCTGAAGCTAATCTATGACACGATCGAGCCATATTCATAGAGTAAACCATATTCCTTGGATCGAGAACAGCGAGAGCAAAGAGTATACTCTTTGGCAAAGAGTGTGCAGGAGTGTGCCCCGTCGAGTGAGAAAGAAGCGTGTGCACCATAACCTGACCATAACCCATAACCTATAACCTGAGCCTAACCGTAACAGCCAAGACAGTGAAGTGTAAAAAGTGAAGACATGGAGGGTCGACGCATTAAAAGAAAGCGAAGAAATTTCGCATCATATTTAAAACACGAAAGATACCAGGGGAAGAGAAAACTATTTGGACGAGGAACACACATTGATGAAGAAACATACAGTTACCTTCTTCGAGTAATGGGAGTTAAAATCGACAGTTTTGAAACTGAGGAGGACAGGGGTATATTTATTTAATGTCTTAAAGGACTTTATTACAAAACAGGATTAAATCTGACATAGATTCTTTTTCAGAAATATTCATTGACAATGTATTTGAGGAAATGGCTGGAAAAGAAAAGGATATTTTGTGTAACCAAGTTGGATCAAGGGCCATAGAGATGTTTTTGCCATGGGCATCTGATGAAATTCTTCTTCGATTCACTTGTATATTATCAGAAGACTTGAGGAAGATATGTGTAGATGGATTTGCGAGCCACGTTCTGCAAAAACTTATTTTTGTAGTCTCTGCTCGATTGCAGGTAAATTACACAATTGTGTTTTTGAATTAATTTTTTTGTTGTTTGCATGAAATGATTTTAACAGTGAATTGACACCTGCTTTTGGAAGTAATTATTTTTGAATGAATGAGCTTAATATTTTAAAAGATGTATTAAAATCCAAACATGACTGATTAGAGAAATAGAAAACTTTTCAAATTCTGTAGTTATTTACACTGAACAGCTCGTTGAATGATCTTGGAAGAAAATTATCGAATTTGATGATGATTCCTGGGAGGGTAATGTGAAAGGACATTTCTATTCAGTGACTGAAGATGTTTAAGAGCAATTGCAATCACTGACTTTAACCCACTGATGCAGCATGTTGTAGATCACCATTAATGCAGAAACGGGGCCTTTTAGATCCAAAAAAATTGTACAAATTTGAATGACTGTTATTTCTGAATTTAGATATTGTTTAAGAAATGTAAAAGTAAACTAATCACTAATTTAGATTTTATTAAATTTATATATGGTACATGCAGTTCTGATGCCTGGCAAAATGATGACAACCACTTTTTTTTTTTTTTAGGGATTTCTAGATTACTATTAAAGGAGTAGCATGCTAAGTCTAATTGTTAATTCTTAAAAGTTGACTAAAGGATAGGCTGGAATAGTGTACCGAGAATGCACTAGGACCAGCGATTCTAAAACCTTTTCTCATTGCAAACCCCCTCTAAGAAACAAATCACGTTGGCGAAGCCTGTATGATTAGTAACAGTAAAGAAAACAAATTTAGGTTGTTATTGAAATTTATTTGCCTTTTGAAAAATGGTTCACAACCAAAAACTAAAACTCCTGTTCAGTGAAACATTCAAATCTAAGTTACAGCATAATCTATAAAAAATGAATTCAAAATTACTGGAACAGATTGTTCATGCTAATAAGCTGAAAACCAAAGAGATTATCTTAACTGTGAACCAAAACTAGTCCTGTTTGTTTTCATCATGACTGACGTGGCATTATTTTTAGCTAGAGTCTTTCTTGAAATATAAGTTTGAGGGGGTAGGAGTCGTAGGAGTTTAAAATAAGACTCGGCAAGTGTTGAAGTGACTAATGGTTTAGGAAGTGTGTTCCATATTCTTGTATCTACAAATCTTTTTGTGAAAAAATTCTATACCCTTTACTTCGACTTTCTTTTATGTCATGGAATTGTCTTTAACATGGTCTGGAGATTGAGAGTTTGTGTAATCTAATTTAATAAGTCTTTTTTAATCCTTTAAGAAAATTCTAAAATGATTTTTAAAAAACAATGTGATTTTGGGGTTTTAAGCCACCTTCAGAGATGAATGATTCCTATGAAGATAAGTTGATTATCATAATTTTTTGTTACTTCCGTTTAGAATTCTGCAAAAATTGTAGAACTCTGTTTTTGGGAGTTCAATGTACGCACCACAAGTGTAAAACAATCAAACTCTGTCTTTCAAGTTTTACATGAATTGTTAACATTTAATTCATCAGTCTGACAATTATTAAACCTAATTTTATCATCAATAAACTTTTTAAAAAAAGTATTCCTATTGATACTTTGCTTACAGCTTTATATGCCTGAGGATGTACGAACCAGACAACAGTATTATGTTTTAAATGTAATTAAATGTATTAAGATCTGGAATAAAATTTTGTAGGCTTGTTTTTTAAATGCTCTTCTCAGAAAACCCAATGCAGCCATCCAGAACCAGATGCCTCCCAAGAATCTCAACCATCTGGCCCTGATGTCTCCACAAGATTAAAGATCTGGTTGCAACAAGTTGGTCAGTTTGTGGTGAACAACCTTGAAGAATTTGTGTGGGATGGCTATGCAAACCACGTAATTCGAACTGTCTTGGAATGCTTCAGTGGCCTTCCACCAGGTTCTACTTCAAAAGAGAAGAAGTGGGGAAATCCGGAAAGGTTACCAGATCCAGAATCTACTCCTTCACCTATTGATGAAGGATTCTCTTTAGTACAACAGTGTGGATGTCGTATTTTGCAAATACCTGAGGTTTTTGGTAAGCTTTATTTACTTATTTTCAGGGTTTCGATGACATAAATCAAGTGATTTTTATAATTGATTAAATCAAATAATTCCATTCAAAATTGACGATGGAAATCAAAAATATAATTTACTGTTAATTTTACAATGAATGATTAAATATTTTATGGCAATAAAGAAAAGAATTACAAATTGTAACATTTAAAGTACTTAATTATTAATAAACAATGAACTATAATAGCTTCTTCGAAATATTTAATTTTTAGAATTCTTCAATTAATAAATTGTTTATGAAGGAACACCATTTTTGTTGCTTTTTCTGTTTCAAAATGATTTGATTTATTTTTTTTTAATATTATTATTATTATTATTATTATTATTATTATTATCATTATTATTATTATTATTATATTATTTATTGGACAAGTTCAAATGTGGAAAATATTCTTTCCTTTCTAACTGAAGATGCTGAAGCTAATAAATTTTGTTTTACAATGTTCATTTCTTTTTCTGTAAATTTTTGTTCACGGCTTGCACACTTTTCCACCACTCTAAAGATATAAGTTCTTTCATAACTGTTGGAACTAAAATGTTCTAGTAAAAGGAGCTGTGTGCTAATCAGATATCAAACTTTTTGTTATGAGTTCTACATTAACATCATAGTTAAATTTTAAATATTGAAATGCTTGTTTTTTTTTGTCAAAAGTGGGTTCAAGAGAATATTTTGGTATTTTTATCTAATATGTAAATATTTTACCAAATTTGAATATTTAAATTTATATAAAATTTAAATGAAAATTAGTGGTTGCCGAGCGATTATCCTCTACCTCTTATATTTCATATATTACTCCACTTAAATTGATGTAGACAAAGTCAAATATGGTACTGTCCTCAATAAACTCTTGTTTATTCATTTTTTTCATTTTCCCCAATTTCATTTGAAACACTTGAAAATTACACAACTCGAAAAACTGTCAATATCATCATTTGAAGATTTAATTTTCAAAATTTCATTGAGAACACAATGCCCGTCCATGATTATGAACATATTAAATATTGTTGCAGGGGAGCATCCAAAATATTTTAAGCATTTGTAATTTTCGAATTCAGACGTGTTAACTGTACCTATGCCATTTTTACGAGCATACTTTGCTCTATTTGAGCAAAAATTGTACAGAAAAAATTTTGTAACTTTTTGAGATGTGTTTGTGAAAATTCTGAAAAATTCTATGAGGTTTCCTGTGAAGTACCTCCAAAATTAAAATTAATTACTAAATTAACATAATTCTGTAAATTAAAACTTGTACTAAATTAAGAGAACATCGTTTTAATTGCCTTGCACATTTATTTCTTGTTTTAAGAGGGTATTGTTTTAATTACCTTGTACAATTATTTCAGATTATGTGAATACAAATTTGGTGTCTGGATTGCTACAAACAGTACTTCTTGCAGTCCGTAAAGTTGATTGCAAACTCTGTACTAAGATAACACGTCACTTGTTGGACTACTGCTTTCTAAATGAGAGTCAGGCAGCAGCTCGTCTCATGGAAGTAATGATAAGTGTTGCAAAGAGAAAAACTTTCATGAAAATTTATATCCGCTGTTTCAAATTTAAACTGCAGTCTCTTTCTTTGGCACCTGATGCAAATTTCTGTGTGCAAAGTTTGATAAAACATTGCAAAAATATAAGTGAAGTATGTGAAACCAATTATTACATACATCTTTGAATCTGATGAATAAGTTGATGAGTCGACTTCTTTGTTGAAAATGTGAAAAGTAGGGGGCGGATTTTGATGACTTAAAACATTGCCAAAAATTATCAATAAAATGCTCTTAAAATGTTTTTAAAATGCTATTAAAGCAAAGAAAAATGACATAAAAAATGTGATCAAAACCAGTTCAGATGAACTCAAACTAATGCACATGTTATTTACGTAATTAAGGCTTCTTCTATTCATTCAAGTGAACTCATCTTGCAACTTTTGGTATGGACAGTTCTGTACCTGTTCTTTAAATTATCCTGAAATCAGCCGAACTGACAATGACGCTGCTCAGGACAATGGCGCTGCTCAGGCGCATCACAGGAACATTTGATTACATACTCACAACAATTGACATTACAATTTACAGCTGATATCACAACAGCTGACTTTACAATTTCTGAGCAAAGAAATCAAATAGGCTTCTCAGTAATTCTGACGAGAACATTTGTTGCATCACATAAATATTTTTTGAGGCAAGTACCATTAAATTGATATTAAAATCATTGAAATCAGCAAAAAGTGTATTAAAAATGACTGAAAAAGGTAAAAAATGACTTATTAGTTGAAATGGATGACTTATAAAAATGGGTAATTTCCTTTTGTCATAACAAAATTAATTTCTGTACTAAATGACATTGTTCTAAAGTGAAAAGAAACAACATGATGCATATCATTAAAATCCGCCCCTAGTGATAAATGTACTCCTGGTTTCTCCTTATTTGTGAAAAATTAAGATGTATTAATTTTTTTCTGATTGCTGAGTAATGAGTGCATGTGAATTTATGTATGAATTTATTTATGAGTGAATGTAAATTTCATAAAATCATAAACTATAATAAATTAAGTTGTCTAATTATTCACACTCTGATACTGATTTGAAATCCTTGATTGACATCAAATAAGTTGAATGATCTTTTTATTTGTGTTAGAATGTTCAATTAATTCAAATAATAATAGGCTCTCCAGGGTTAATCTTAAGTTTTCACAATTTATCAACTTATTCACAGGAGCTAAGATACATTATCTTATGGTTGACAATTGTAAGATGAGTAGTGTATATAATGCTTGTGTTCTAGTTTGAGCCTGTATTTGAAGAATTGCTTCCAAATTTTGAAGAATTAATGCATCATAACAGACATGGTGTGCTTGTGGCTCTTGGTCAGTCATGCCAGAGGCTGAGGTGTAAACAGAAAGAATTCATCAAGGTATGATATCTAAATTATTATTATTATTATTATTATTATTATTATTATTATTATTATTATGAAGATGATGATGATGATGTCAGTTTGAGTTTCTAACTACAAAGTATATTGTATCGTTTCAATACCTAGTGATTCATCATGTATAAATTATTCCAATCTGCTATGTGCTTCATGTTTGGTAGTCTTGTGATGACATTAACAGTTATGTCCTATTAACAAGCAATAGCAGTGGTTCTCCAATGGTGGAAATCTCTAATTGCCATCGTGTTAGAGTAAATAAAGGAAGGGGATAGTTTGTAACTCACCATGCAATATAGCAATGGCAGACCTACAGCAAATAGGAAATATGTTTTGACTTATCTTCAATACTGAAAAGGATGCAAGAATTCTAGTTTTACAATTTTTGAAATTTTAGGGATTAAAAAAAATCTGACGTGCAGCAATTTAATAAGCAAAATGTGCTCAATTTAAGAATAGACACCTTTTGAAAATTAATTTTTGGGGTCCCCCCCCCCCCCCCATTTATAGGAGCAATGTATTATTTCTGTATTTATTTATTTTTGCTATCAGGCACACAAAACATGTCTTTTCATGAAAATGCTTAGTTTTTCTTGCAACATTAGAATTCTTCCCCTATGATACGCATTCAAGAAATGAATTCAGATAACAATTTTCTATTAGTGTATATTGGTAATCTTAAAACATTTGTGTAATTTAGTGCTTGTGCTTCTGCAGTTTGTTTTATGTAATATATTTTGAATGGGCTAATAAATTACAGAAGGTTTTAATAATTGTGTGTCTGTTTTTTTTTTAGCAACTTCAAGCTGCTTTTCATTGTGTTGAACCTGAGCGACAAGCTCTTTTTCCATTGTTAGTTGCACATTGGGTTGATTTTGAAACATGGAGTATGACGACTAGAAATGAAAATGCTAACTTGCCAGTCACTGTGCCAGGTTCTCTTCTTATCCAGACTTTGTTAAGTTTTAATGAACCAATTAAGGTTGGTATTAATGGTCTTTATATTCAACATGAATAACGACATTTTAATTTTAAAATGTGATTTATATTTCAAGAACTTATCAATTTACAGGAGATGTTATTTTTTGTGGTAATAGTTGCTCAATTTGGTGAAATTATTTGAAAGAGTCAATATAATTATCTTCGATTCATAAGTATGCATTGTAGTGCAGTGAGTTAGTTTGATTACCTGAACAGGCTTGAACTTGGAGAAACCTTTGAATGAAAATAGAACTAGGAGAATCCTCAATCAGAAACTGAATTTTAGGGAGTGAATTTTTATTCTAAAAAGGCCCAAAAATGGGAGAAAAAGTTTTTTTGGGGAAATGTACATTTTATTTTAATTGATTAAGGAGTTGTTATATTCAATCACATTCAACATTTCATGATGTATGAAAATCTATTGAATAGGTTCCATTTCTTCAACTAAAAAATATTTTTGTATAAAGAAAACAAGTTTTCACTGCTGACAAACTAAATTAGTGCTTGTAACTAGTTTTTCAACATTGGATTTTTTGATTAATTTTGCTCCAGTTTGTTCTTTGCAAAACTCTCAAGCATGCTCTCAACATCTTCTATCTTGTTCCACTAAGACTCCTTTGATAAACATTTCTCTTGAAGTTTTGTAGTTGCCTCTGGAAGAAATTTGAAAGTGTTCACTGCATGCAAATCAGTCTGTATATTTGGGTTCTTCAATAAAGCTTTTATTTGTGCAACAGCTATGAAGTCTTCATCATTCAAGGACAGCAGAAACTCCTTAATCTTCTTGAAATTTTCACAGAGAAAAATAACACATGAAATCCATGTACCCCACCTGGTTATGATAGGAAAATTGGGCAGTGGCAAACCCTCGATATCCCTGTAACTGTGTGTTCTACTAAAAGCTTGAGTAAGCGTCATCTTAAGTTCAGAAATGAAGTTATTTGCAGTATGGCATTTTACTCTTATTGCCTCAAATATCTGAGCAATAAGTTTTACATGAGAGAGTTTGGGGTAGGCCTACATAGTTTGAACTTCCCATATTTTGCTATATGGAATCCCTGAAGACCACAGCGTACAGCAACTGTCATTGAAACATTGTGTGATAATTGAACTCATAACTTTTTCTAACTTGCATATTGCAAACAACATTGATTTTGATGGATCTCGTGTTCAAAGTGACAAATTTTTAGAACTAACCTTGACAGTAGTTTCACGCAGAATAAACCAAATAGGATTGTCTCCATTTTTATCTTTCACTCTCAAAAAAGTGGCTTCAAAGATTAGTTTTAGGTAATTTTTCCTCAGTGTGCTTTCATCCTGAAGTGATTTTTCTGTGTATTTTTCTATGAAATTTTTCATTGCTGGCTCATTAATTTAACGAAGGGGAATGCTGCATTGCAAAACAGCTGCCAAGTCTGACAAATGCATTCTGTTACCTACAATTTTCTTCTGCCTTCTGTTGAGAAGCAGAAATGAGTGACTACTTTGAAGCTCTACTGCAAATTTCTGCTTTTCTGGTATTTTGCACATTTCAGGAGATACATTATTCTGTCTTTTGTTTCTCATCTACCGTTATTATAATATCTCACAATGAACAGCGAATAATCTTTCTGTTATTTTGGATAAAATCATCCTTAAAGTTTCTCACCGTAGAGTTTAATTGTATTATTTTGTGACTAGAACACCGTTATAAAATATGCTGTTAATTATGCAATTTTTATCGGCACCAGTTTGAAAAACTGGAATTCCCTTTAAAATCCTGTCTCTGGTCATTGTAATGATTGGATTATTTATTATAATTTTCTAAGATTGTCATGATAAAGTTTTTTGGTTTTAAGGGTTTATTGTTTTTTTTTATCATTGTCTTGGGAAATTTGCATATAATTTAGAGAGAGCTCAGATTCTGATGACCTTAAATTAATGACTTAAATATATGAGAAAATGACTTAAAAATAAGTGGAAAATAACCTAATAAATAAAACTCAATGTGTGTGAAAATGTTTATTTATTCAATGAATTTTACAATTTTAAATGAAATGTATTAATATAAAATTAAATTTAATGTAGTCTTTATTTTAGGAGGAAATGTTATCCTTAGTTCCGATCTTCCAACTGTCAATTTTGAAAGGCCAAGGAAGTGTTTGAATATCCGTATAATTTTGAGAGTTTGAAAAACTGCACTGCAGTAGTGAATTATGTCATGAACTGATGATACAATTTCATTGTATCATTGTAAATTCATGAAACATTCACGAAAAAGAAACAAAATGTGTAAAATGGACAAAAATTATGCAAAGGTACAAAAGAAAGAAAAAAAAACCTAAAAATTGAAAAATGTCAAAAAATGCCCCAATAATTATACATTCCTATCACCCACATGTGATAAACATTCATTTACAAGTTAACTATGTTTCAAACGCACCAATTGAAAGATGACATGTCATTAGAATCTAAGCCCTGATTATTATGCTTGATTACATACATGCATGTAAATTATAGCTGAATTTTTTACTTTCATGTGATTGCCCAGATTATAAAAGCTTTGCTGGACATGGACACCAAACACCTGTTGAAATTGTTGTGTGATCGTTGTGGAAGTCATATTGGTGATGCATTTTTTGGTAGCAAAGTTGTGGGAGAAAAACAGAAAACAAAATTATTCCAAAAATTACAAGTAAGTATTATCATGACTGATAGTTCCTTTTAGTTTATAACGTGTAGTCTATGGATGTTTTTGTATGTTACAGGGATCATTTGTTACCTTAGTAACATCATTAAATGGCTCAAGGGTTCTTGACAAAATCTGGCTGTGGGCATCACTGAAAACTAAGAAATTGGTTTTAAAAGAATTGGCTTCTTCTGAGGATGTGGTGAGGAGTGTTAATTGTGGCTATTTCTTTTCTGAGAAACATGGTCTGTCGCTATTTAAGAGGCGTCCAAATGATTGGGAAGAGAATCAGACACGAAAAGAGCGTGCTGAAAAATTATTTGCTGATATTATTGACACATAAGCACTGGAATATTTATGTAATCCATTAAGTTGTAATATATTAAATGTAATACAAATTTTGTTTTTTAGGACTTTTTTTCCATTGTGAAAGTATGTAATGACTAGAGCCTGGAAGTTTGGCAATTTGCTTTTTTATTTCTGAACAAGTTTTAAAAATTTTGACCATAGGAATCACTTAACTATCCTTCTGGTGTTGTTTTAGACTTTCATTTTGCCTTTTTTCCTATTTTAGTTTCCAATACCTATTTTTAGTATTTTGCCTTATTGTGGCCATTTTCTTATTCTGTCAATATTTTTCTTTTTTCTTCTGGCACCTTTCTCGATCAAACTGGAAACATACCAACCTGGACAACATCAAGACGACTGTCAGGTTTGGTCTTTGTCTGTGAGCATAGGCACAATATCAAGCGAAAAGCATTAAAAAGAAAGAAGAGAGTGAGATGATGCTGGTCAAGTTTTTTGCATTTCATTCGTTGATGCTGACAAACTTGGCTTGTTCACAAGGAATTCATCCTAGTCTTTTGGTATGGCTTCCAATCCCATTTGAAGACAGAGCTCTTTATACTTATTGATGGACCTTTTTAGTGCTGGCAATTGCACAAATTTGAAAACTGGTGGAATTCCAGGATTTGAAAGAATCGAAAATAGAATTTCATAAAGACAGTGTTAGCAAAGATGGTGAATGAAACAAATTCTTAGTCATTGTACCGAAATTTAATGTGCCATGTGCATTAAGTTGCAAAACTGAAAAATCCTGATAGGTAGAGTGGAAAGGGGAAAAAAAAGAGATGGTCATGTGCAATCAGGATTATGAAGGAAAGATCATTTCCTTTCATATAATTGCTGATGAAAATTTTAATTATGATTTTAACTTTCTCATATATGTATATTGCAACAGCAGTGTTTTCGACCGCACGTTGGGTGAGCCAGATTTAACGAAAATTAATCCCCTCTTACCCGAGTCAAGGTGCTGGCTAGCTCAGGAGGCGGTGAGAGCCTGAAATAGGGCTAGTGGATGGATGTAGCTGCGTTTCAAAATGAGAAGAAAATATTATAAAAAAACATGAAATTTTATTTAAAAAAAAAAAGAAATTAGAATAGAATTACCCAAATTACTAAAAATGTTTGCTAAAAGACTGTGCATGAGCCGGGTAGAGAGAATAATTACATCGGCGCACAGCAGTGTGTTCGAAGGTTAACGAAACAAACTACTAAAAATCAAATTAAGAACAAACTCAAAAATTTGTGGGCAATAGTCCCAAAAAAGATACTCGGGCACTCGCCCGTCTCTCTCTGGTCGACCAATTTCGTGGGCAACAGCCCGACCGATTCTCTATCGGGCACTCGCCCGAACACATCCGATGCCCGAGAGCGTCTCCTCTGACCGGCGCTAGCGAGCTTGCCCCAGGCCTGTGTTCTCCCCTCTTCTCACCCAAAAGTTCTAGAAGGATCTGTTAAAATTTTGAAAAAGGTGTGTTCGGCCAAAGCTTCCTACGCCTTACTAAATTCACCGCCAATCGGTCAGGACGTCTTACAGTTAATTTGAGTGGAAAATGTTCAAACAGCGAATTTAATTGTGATTGTTTAATAAATACGTTAACTCTATACTCATATAGCACCCAGTGTAAATAAACTTACTGGGTGGGCCGTGACGCCACCGAGTCCCGGCGTTCTTCGAAATCTTCAGGGAGAGACCGCGGCCGTAGGGGTGAGTTAGCTAAACAAACCCCTCCCTCTTCTGGGCGCTGCCGGGGCGCAGAAAGAGTCGCAGCTGCGCGTGGCTAATTGACCCTTCGCCCAGGAACCGGCGCAAACATGCTCGAACACTTATTTTGCAACGCAGGTTTTAAAAGGTAATTATACCTGTTTAAAGATGAAATATTCGGTATCGTCAGAATATATGGAGTACTATACTTGGTATAGAGTAAGTTATGAAATGCTGTAGAAAATTGACGTTGAGATTCCACCGAAAATTGTTTTGGGGTCCCTCTGATACTGAAAAAGTTGTTTTTTCCAAAACGTTCTCCCTCCTGTCTGTTGACTGCTTACAACGCTAGCACATAAATTATGCTTGGGATTTTTTTCAACTGAATACTCCCAGGTTGATCTGGCCCCCATTCAAAGCTTGCAATTTTGAATTCCTTAATTTTTGGGAGTACTTTAAATGAAGCCCCTGGGATATGGCTCCAAAGAACTCCAAATTTTTTCTTTAAATTTCTTGTAATTATAGAGTGAAAATCACTTATAAATGTGGCATAGGTTTGATTTTCACAGTCAACTGAATTTTCGAAAACGTATTTTCGGTATCTTCCCACTACTACAAAATTGAAGATAGATTTTTGCTTCGAATGAAATTTGTTCTCCATAATCAGTTCTTTCATTGACGTTATGTACATTTTTTAAACATTTTTAGTAGTTTTGCGCAATAATGTGTGAAATATGTGTAATATTAAAAAAATCTAAATTTCTCACATCGTTTCAATTTACATTACCGACGATTTGTAGACAATATTGTATTTATAAGTAAATGCGCGTCAATGATTTTTTAAGTTTCTCGTTCGAAATACGAAAACTCAAGTTTTCTGCGAAAATTTGCCCAAAATTCCGCATTTTGAGAAACGCTCAGACGCCATTTTCTCGAAAATGGCTCCAAATTTTTTTGACCAATAATGCTAAATGGGCATTGTCGCTTCAAAGCAGAAATCCACTTTAGCCTCTTGTGTTCCGAGGGAACTGTAATATAACTTTCGTAATTTCTGGGAACACTAGGGCATTAAAAAACCGTACTCCGTGTCTCCCACCCGCATTTGCCCCAGTCCACTAACTTAGTTATCGTGAAAATACAATTTTATTTTAGAGAAAAATAACATCTCACTTCGAGACAGTGTACATATACAAAAACGTTTCAAAAATTGACTGAGGAAAATTTCCAACTAATAATCTCGACATACTAAAAGAAAATAAACACCTACTCTATGTTTTAACCATTAGCTTGCGCCCTCCCTCCAACATGTGTTGCTAGCCACCCATCCCAGATGCGACCGTGCTATAATCCCCGAATCTCTAAAAGTCGCGTGTTCTGGACATTCCATACCAGAAAGCTAGCAAATACTAGATATTAGAAAATAACTATTGCGAGAATGTCTGTGCCATTCTGTAGCACCACTAGTTTACTCTTATGCTCGTTATTAAATTTATATAAAAATCCTGGAGATTCTAGGGATGTTCTGGTTATGAGCGAAGCGTGTTCACGTTTTCTGACACCCCTCTACTAAGCGTTACCGACCTAGCAAGGATAGAAAAGGCGACAAAACTCGTAGGGATGTAAATACATGAAGTAAACGAAATAAGACTGATTTACGCGCAGCACGCATTTCGCAGTAAACGAAATAAGACTGAAGCACACAATTCAACAACGGTGGTGTGAATCCCAGTTACAGGCTCTACGAAGTGAAGGATGGGGTACGCCGCCACGTGAACGATGTTATTTTGAAGAAAAGTACTAAAATCACGATGTAAGAAATATGTCTTTACACCGTGACTAAAATGCTGCAGAGTAAGGTGCGTAATAACAAAATAAATAGTATTCAGCGTGTTGGTCGCTATGAACGTCTCCCTCCATGACTTGTTGGTTTTATGGCTTGAAAATATTCCAGAGGAATAATTTACATTTAGAGCTGCGAGTCTCGTCGAACAGATCGGGTATTGCATTTCCGTCGGAACAAGATTTGGTTTCACCATCCAGCCAACAGCAGTCTGTTCCGTCGCGACAGTTGCCGATAGCTGCATTAAATAGAACTTGGCATCCTCAATACTCAAACATGCACAAACCGAAAAGTTTAAGAACATAAATAAAACACAAAGTGCATACTAACGTGGCGAGACAGTGAGTGAATTCCACGGTTGGTATCCTTCGAATTTTGCAAGAAGTGGGGGTAATTAATGAACAAGTGAATACCGTACTCATAACGAGCAGATCGCTAGAATATCAAAATCCTTAATGCAGTAATGTCTTTTCATGAAACTATTCTGTGGATGGAGTTGTATTATTTCATAGTATCTTGAACATAAGTTTAGTAATCAAAATAAATGTGTATGGCATAAGTCTTTTATAGCACCGCGTATGTATGACACCGCCCCAACCAGGATATCTTATCTCCTGACAGGTCTTCCGGCACGCGTGGTAATGTAGTGCATGAATGAGTAAGTGTGTGTATAAGGGGTGAGGATAGGAAAAGGAATGAGAAGGAAAGATCGCGCACGGTTCGTTTGGTAGGGTACTGCTCTCCCGTTCACCTGGTTCTGATCGGAGAAACCATGGAAAACTCCGGATCAGAGCAGCCGGCCGCTAGAATTCTCCAGACAGCAACAGAACTCGACCTAGCTATCTGGCTAGTGTCGAAAATCCCCCCACTGTAGGGATTCAAACCCTAGGATCTCCCGGTTAGAGGCACTTCAGTGACATCAGTTGATGCCCTGAGCCACCTCTCCCGGTCTGCCTTTCGATTTTTTAAACTTTAATGATTAGAAATTTTAGAGGTAAAGATAATTTAGTACACTTAAAAGGGTGAAAAACTGGGACAAGACAAACTATACGCGAACAACCATAGTGGAATGAGATGGGTGGGCTCTTATGCATCTTATCTGGCTTCATCCAATGAGTTTCAGGCACCAGTTTGCGTCACGATATTAGCAGGAATGTTAAATGCCAAAATAATCACTTGGTTACGTGTCATTGAAACATATATATGAAGCACTTTATCATCTTTTATTTCAATAAAACCTTCATTGTGTTATATTTTCAAACGAGGTGTCGTGGCTACGTGGTTCGTGACGCAAACTGGTGCTGCTCAGAATGAGCAAAAATCGGTGCACCGGAGGAGCCCATTTATTTATTTCCACCATGCTAACAATAAAGTTGAGTCAAATTGATAAGCTCTGGGGTTTTATCTTTCGGCGATACTTTTTTGGATTCTGTGAACAAAAATCACATAACCTGCATTTTTATTAATGATTAATATAGTTGAATTATATTGCAGCTAGTTTGAAATAGAGATATTAAATTCTAGACGAGTTATCAATTTTTAAATTTAAAATTTGAAAAAAAAATATTTGAAGGATGAATGCATGTTTTAATTTTTTAATTATTTTTGAAGAAAAAGGTTAAAATCTCCCATCTCAAACCGGCAGGGGTAGCTCAGGGCATTAACTGATGTCACTGCAGTGTCTCTGGCGTGGAGGTTCTGGGGTTCAAGTCCCGACGATCGCAGGATTTTCGTCACTAGCTAGAGATTAAAGGCCCATTCACAATGCAAACATAAGCATAAGCATGGCGTTAACATAAAAGTTAGGACTACGTCTACAAGTGGACTCATTCACAATGCGTTCGCATAAGCATAACACGTAAGACGTTAACTTAAGAGCTTGCAAGCTTCAAGCTTCTGTGCTTATGCTTATGTCAGACATAAGGAATGAGCCAATCACAGTTCGTTAACTCAAAATCGAGTATCGAAGTCGATAGGCGAACTATTCGTGTCGATTCGTGTGCTGCGTCTCATAGCCAATAGAAACTCTTATTTTGCCTGTGTTTATGTTCGACATTGTGAATACGCCAACTCTTCGCTTGTGTTAATGTCTATGTCATGTCTATGTGTTATGCTTATGTTTGTGATTGCATTGTGAATGGGCCTTAAGTCGAATTCAGTCGCTGTCTGGAGAAATAAGCGATCAGCTGCTCTGATCGGGAGTTTGCCGTAGTTTCTCCGATCTCACCTCCGCCGACGCGAACACCCCCCGCCTTCGCTCACACCCTCGTTTCCACACACACCGTCCCCGCCATCACTCCCGCCTCCGCTCAAACCCGCCATCAACCCCGTCCCCGGGATCACCACAGCCGCACCTCACGCTCCCGCCCCCGCAAACAGCCCCGCGTGACACACACACCCGCCTTAGCTCACTCTCGAACACCCTCTTCGCGAACATTCCCGGCTCACCCCACACCCCACGTCCTCTTACACCTCCACCCCGGTCATACCCCACCTCCTCCCACACCTTCGCCTTCGCTTTCTTCCCCGCATTTGTCACGTTTCCGGCCTCTGGGGCCGTCCTTCGTTGTAGCCGTCGCCGCTGCCTCTGCCCTCGCATCCACCTCGATTCTCACCGCACCATCCCCTCTGCCACGCCCTCCCCGCTATACTTGGGTTTTTCTAACCTGGCGGCTGAGGGTAGTATCTCCAAGATGGAATTCGGCACGACTTTTTGAGTCATTCTCAGTCTTGTCGCTAGAGTCGCTTAATCTGCAGTACTGCTTAATGCGGTCGTGATGATGCGACATCCCCCACGCCCTCCCCACTGTACTTGGGTTCCTCTAACGTGGCGGCTGATGGTATCTCCAAGAATTCGTCACGATTTCTTGAGTCATTCTGAGTCCTGCCGCAAGATGTCGCATGATCACGACAGCATTAAGCAGTGCTGCAGATCAAGCGATTCTTGCGGCAGTACTGAGAATGACTCAAAAAGTCGTGCCGAATTCCATCTTGGAGATACTACTATAGATTATTATTCCATTATTCATCCATGATACTACCTTCAGCCGCCACGTTAGAAAAAGCCAATTATATTTCTGTTCTAAGCCTTTGGCCTCCCTTCCGCCCTGTCCTCTACCATAGAGTAAAGAATTATCACAAAATGTGCCCTGACGGAAATAATGGTAGAGGCATTATCTCCTTCAGGGCAAATTTTTGTGATTTATGGTACATTTATGGAACAGGTGGTGGAAACGCTTAGTGGTATACTAATGGTTCTGGGATTTTGACCTTCAACTACTTTAATCAACCATAATTATTTTGAAAAGCCTACTAATTCGTTCGAAGTAGGTTATCTATGAATTATAAATCTTATTGTAGAGTATATTAGATATTAATTATAATTATTGATGAAATTAAAGCATGTTTCTTTCGAAACCGTTATTGAAATTTCATTGTTTTATAAACGCATATTTGTGATGTTATCCAAAACAAGTAAGAAAGATGACCAAAACACGCGATTTTCAGAGCTAGTGTGGGCAGCAGTATGACCTCTGGGTGGAAGGTGTCATGCCTTCAGTTCAGTTCAGTTCATTCCTTATATACATGGTGACACTCGGGCAATCAGGCCCACTCTTCCGCCTGAGCACGCAAATTTCGCTACGCTCCTTTCACCATCTAGCAGACAAAGGAGGTATCATTCGGCCGACGAAACAGGCGATTTGAATTTAGTTCAGAGACTTCTTTTAGGCTTGAAGATCTTTTACATACAGTAAATTTACAACAAGGGTTCTGGCTTTATTTTCCCTCCGAAGGAAGGCGTACGAAGGATTTTTTTGCCCTTAAAAATCCATGGCTTCGATCGGGTATGAACCCGCAAACTTGGGTACAACAGTCCGATATCCTCACCGTTATACCACTGTAGCCACTTCTCGTATGTTGGAAGTCGCGGGCTGGCTCTGTGCATGGTATCCGACTTTAGCCAATGAGCTTCAGACACCAGTTTGCGTCACAATATTAGCGGGAATTTTAATTGCAGCCAGAAACGAAAATTTTCACATCGTTACAAGACATTGAAACAGATTTATGAAGCATTTCTTTGAAATATTGCATCTCGTATACTCTCTCAATCTGAATCAGCGAAAAGCCACTGATTGACAGTGACTATGCACTGATTGTGGTAGTTAAAATCCGACCACCGACAATCAGTGAACTGAACTGAATGAATCAGTGAAAATCGGGACCACTTTTTGAATCAGTGAAACTTCACTGCTTGAATCAGTGAAACTTCACTGCTTGAATCAGTGAAACTACACTTCTTGAATCAGTGAAATATTGCATTGCTATCCCAGCAGTGGCGGCTCGCGCTTAGGTTGCACAACCCCCAGAAAATGAAAAAGATCTCGTATCTTAGGAATATACATTTTCCTTTTAAAACATTCATTATTGAAGATATTGCAGCAATAGCGATGTATATGAAATCATTTTGAAACAAAAGGGCGTCCAAATGGCGCTCTCTCCGGTGTCTGCTGCCTTGTCAGGAATTGCACCACGCTCTTGGTTCTATTAATGAAGTTATTGTTTTTACTCCTTAGTCCTTCGATTTAACACGGGGAAGATAGAGCTTTTTGGTTGGGCAACCACACAGCTGGCGCGTTGCGTAGATACTGCCTTTTTAAGTGAGATAGGTGAATACAGTCTTTATTTAAACCAATGAAAAACATACAACAGAAGAAAACCATGTTCAGGAACTTTTCAAAACTCGCTACGGAGAAAAATTGGCCTGCAGTTAACACTCTTTATTTTATGTACATATTATTTACATTTTGGTGACAATTCAACAAATTATGAAAAGAAAGTTGGGAAGAAAGTAGTGAAAGAATTATAATCCTCTTATAATTTAAATGTGTATAAATACATTTCAATGGATTTTTATGTGAATTTTACAATAAAAATAAATAGAGAACATTAAATGTCAAAATTTTTACAGTAAAAATACAAATAAACATTTGATATTATTACAAGTATTTGGCAAGTTTTAGGGCAACTTAATCAGCTTCCTCTGCTAATTATAATTTTCATAATTAAAATCGGCAGCATTGCCAAGCTTAAAATTGGAAATATTAACAGCAATGCATGCCTTTGTTTCTATGTACATATACATGTATACACATGTATATATACACATATATATGTGTATAAAGAAAACAAAGACTATTGTGTGTCGTTTCCTAAAAATTTGAATCTGCCATGCTACCGAACAAATTACTGATACCTGACACCGCAATGAAGGCACCTGGCCACTGATTTAAAAGACAGGAATACAATTGATGAATGATGGCATGTGTGAAGAAGAGCAAGTTCTAAGCTATTAATTCACTTGAGGTAAAAACTTTAAATGGATTACCAGATGAACTCCAACACACAAATCTTCACAAGGAGCTAATTACAACACAAACATTTGTATTTCTACCCGAATATTATAAATCTACCCGAGTACCTCAGATGAAACAATTGAGAAACTTTTAAAGAAAGTTTTAGAAGATAAGCAACAAATATCTAAAGTAAAAAATTTGAGAAAAATTGTCAATGATTTTATTAGCAATACAAGTGAGAACCCGTCAAAATTTGACGGTGAGATCTTAGATAAATGTAAAATACTGTGCCCAAACTAATGTTCACATGTTGCATTGTTTGGATCTTCGGGTTATAACGAAGAAATTCTGTGATGTGTAGTTCCCAAAATTTTGAACACGTATGGTCCATGACCAGGTGGCAATGCAAAATGGCCCACATATTCCAATAATACACAATATGACACAAAAGAAAGAGCACTATTATACTGCTGGACATTATTTTTAAAGAATAAATCATGAAGAAAATCAAAATATGGATTAATGTCACACCTAGGTTGAGCAATGTACCCATTCAAGATAGTTTCTATAGATACCATCGGAGGTTATGGAGGAACCCTGTCAACAAAAAAATACCTACACCTACTGGTCGACCATTTCACAAGATATGCTTATATTTTAACATCAAAAAATCAAAACGCTGATGACTTCATAAAACTAACTGAGGAAGTAACCAAAAACCATTATGTCCAGATGGTACTAACGGATCAATATCCAGGAATAACTTCAAAAGAATTAAAACAATTCAAAGTAAAGAAAAAAATAAAATTGATTTTTACTGCCATAGATGCGCCTTTCTCCAATGGTCTCAATGAAAGATTAAACCAGACTTTAGTGAATAAAATAAGATGTATTATGAATGAAACTAACAAAGAGGCTGCTATTGCTATGGACAACTATTGTGAAAAAAGCTGTGGAGAAATACGAGACAGAGCATAGTGACAAAATTCTCAACAAAATACTTGCTAGACATAGAGGGTAAAACCATAAATATCCTACCGCATGAATTAAAAATAAAATGCACAGCCGAAGATTTAGAAAGAGAGAGGAAAATAGCACTCAAGAATACAATAAAACTTCATGACGACAACAAAAAAATATTCAACCTACACAGGAGACAAATTGAATTAAAAAGGGAGATCTTGTGTACATAGAACATGAAAATCACCTGAATAGGAAGAAATTAGATGAATTGAGAATTGGGCCATCCTCGATATTGGGAAAATCTTAAAGTCAATCTATGAAGTCAATACCGGACACAGAACCAAAGAATCAAATTTCTATGATATAACAAAACTAACTCCAATGGTAGAAGGTTATGATAATTGAACAATTGCAAAAGTATTGTTCATTTCCCAGAAGGGGGGGGAGGTTTCTTACAGAAACCCAAATGAGTTTTTATTTCAAATTAAATATTTGAAGGATATAATCATTATATACTGCTAAAAATGAAAAAAATTGCTAATGATGTTGAGTATGCCAAATTTGTTGTAAATATTAATTTAAACAGTAAGTCAAATGCTGCAATGGGTGAAGGAATATTTTATTATTATTATTATTATTATTATTATTATTATTATTATTATTATTATTATTATTATTATTATTATTATTATTAAAAAAAAAAAAGGGCAGATGTTAAAACCAACCATCACCCTGAACAAAACACGAATAGTTTTTCTATCCTTTCACCCATATCAAATATTGCTGGACATTTTTCTTGAAGGTTTTTCTCCTTTCCAATTCCTCCAGATGCAAATTAGAGTCCTCCTAAAACAGAAAAAAGATAGGTCAAGAAGTTATGCAAGGAAAAAATGGTTACTTTATTTTCAGATTACATACAAGATCATACTAACTGGCAGAATTATTATGAGGTCTGGATTGGGAACCTCAGGAATGGCTTTGATGTACCTTCTGCACTCCCACTCCTCTGTCAAACTAGCCTTGCCATGTAAATGAGTAAAATATAATGTGTTTAGTGACTAAGGAAAGCAAGGAACACTGATCAAAATAAATCAGTATTACAGCCGTCTTTGGCAAATTAAAATACCTTTCAAAATATTCACATTGTTAGAGTCCCCAGTTAGCTCCAGCACTTTCTCTTACACTTCTTCAAAACTCCACTCCTGGACTGGTGTCAAACTAAATTGGAAAAACCAAAGAATGAGTTATTAGTTTGCTGGCATGCCCGGCTCTGCTGTGGTGTAATCGAGAGCATTTTGGACTTTTACAAATTTCATAAACGAAATTATCCATTGCACGTCAGATATTTCACACTGTATCACCAAACAGTTACATTAAAACTCTTAAGTTACATAAGAAGTTTCCAATTTTATAACAAAAACAAATACGTGATATTAACAACGTTTTCATAACCTATTTCTTAGTATGGACAAATGCTCATAAAATAAAACGTCTCACAGTTATCAACAAGACGAGTCACAGAAAAGCGAAAACTACTTACCTAATGCAATTAAAACAATCTTCAGACACAGGTCAGTTTCCTCGCAGGAAACCTCTATTCCACTGGCTCCGCCGTGCGATTTTGCATACATTCACAACACAGCACGTGAATGCCTGGATCAGTCGGCATAGTCATTAGTATACTCTCTGGGTATAGTGGCGCGGCCAACTGACAACCAATGAAATGCTGGCGGTCATTTTGAAAAGGTTCACGTATTCACTGATTGTCAGCAAAACTACATATTTCGACTGAAGATATCAGTGACTTTGCTCTCACTGATTGAATCAGCGACAATTTCACTGATTCATATTCAGAGAGTACACCTTCATCGCGTTATTTTTGGCTGGTTACAGTTGGAAATTGTCATTTTGTACCACTTTCAAAATGTTTCGCAACACTACTCGATCTCCATGCAACATGGCGGCCAGCGTCTTGACTGCCTTTCGAACGAAGTGCCCGTGCTGTGGTTACGTGGTTCGTGACGCCAACTGCTGGTGCGCAGAACGACCATAAATCGATGCGCCGGAGGAACTCACCCATGTATTTCCACCATGGTAGGTATTTACGCGAAGTTAATGCGCCATCGAATGTAATGCTCACTCCATATTTGAAGCTAAAAATTATGAAAAAAAGTTTTGCATCGAATGTAATGCGCTTCAATGACAAAATAATAGATACGGTATTTTATGTAATACAACAATGGATTCATCGTATACATAATTAGCACTCTAACTGCTTTGCGCTTTAATGAGCGTTATAAGACTTTCTTCTCTGTTTGCCCTCTATCGTTGTTGACGCAACGCATCTCTTTACCCGTTGTTGGGCGTTGAGCGCTTTCTCTGGAGCAATCCTCCGTTACTGAGTAATTACTCTATTTGTCAAGCCTCGTTACGTCGCAGTCAGTGCCTTTTATCCCTTCGGTCAGGGGTCAACGCCGTTAGATTCCAGAGCAGAGAGTATATACTCACTTCACTGCATATCACTTTACCTAAATATTAATGTACAATTTTATGCAAGCTGCATATCAAAAATTCAGAATTCGCCAACAAAATAATAGAAGTAAACAAACGATATGATACATTTAACTCACCTTTTCACATTTTAAGGGAAGCCAAAACCGCTGGTTGAAGTTTTAATCCAAACCGTTGGCTTCGAATTGGAGCAATTTGGGACCCTAGCATCTCCTCGATTTGTGCCGTTGCGACATGTCGAGTACCTTTACGGCAACAAAACAAAATACACATAACACGTAAGTTAAAATTAGAATAAAACACGTGTGGCCGTTTGTACAAAAATGTTACCACCACGCGGCGTCCCACGCAGCAGGTCACTATGGAGCACTTCTGATGGAGCCCACGTGCTTTTCCTCCAGGACATATAATTCAAATGAAACGGAAATCGTAGTATGCGAAACTTCCGGTAGGTAGCTTCGCTGCTTGCGCCGCCACATTTGGATAAGCGTCGGCTTGCTATGTGGCCGTTCGCAGAACTATCACGCAAGAGTCCAAATAAGCGCCAGATGTAACCTTTCTTCTGTCAGACCACTGGATTAGCACCCGAATCAAATGCACATTTGCATGCATCTGCAAATTTTCGACAGAAAATCTTTTATTACAGCACCCTAGTAACGAAAGAGTGGATAAATTCAAGTTGCTAAATTTAGAAAAAAAATCCTCAATCACGTGGTGTAGCCAGAATCCATGTTTTGTGGATACTTGATATCGAAAAATCGGTTCGAGTCCTGACGGCGGCAGGATTTTCGACACTAGCTTTTCAGCTAGGTCGAATTCAGCTGCTGTCTGGAGGAGAATTCTAGCGGCCGGCTGCTCTGATCGGTAGTTTTCCGTGGTTTCTCCGATCAACACCAGGCGAATGCCGGAGCAGTACCCTACCAAACGGGCCACGGACCGCGCGCGATCTGTCCTTCCTATTCCTATCCTCTCCCATTACACACACACTTACTCTAACATGTACTACACTACCACATATTCCGGAAGACCGGTCGGGAGCTTAGAGCTTGTCCCGACTGGGGCGGTGCCCCGTTGGTGGGAGGGTCCTGGTTAGGGGGAAACCCCACTAGCCGACGGTAGGTCGGCGCCGGATCTCGCCATCCAGCGGGGGAAGATCACCGCCATCTCCCGAGAAAGAAACATGCACTACACTAACGGGACTAATGACCGAAGCAGTTGACGCGCCCGGAAACACGAAAAAATCAATCAATCAATCGAAAATTCGCTTGAGGGCAAAATGTTTATCCTGTCCGTCTGTGAACAACGCTAGCGGCTAAACCTTTTAGGCGATTTTCTTCAAAATTGATATTCCACAATCGATCTGGCTGATGTACCGGCCCCCTTGAATTTGAAACAGAGTTTAAATTTTGGGGGGTACTTTACACAAAGCCCCTGGAACATTTTCCAAGACTTCAAAAAAAGTCATCATTTTTCATTAAATTTTGTTGGATAGAGTGAAGGAGTTTACGAGAATTGTGAAGGTCTCATGTTCGTTAAAAAGTCGAACTGTGCGAAATTTGCAAAAGTTCGAAACTTTTTCAGTCATCCTACAACTAAAATATTAAAGATTGATATTTTTCCCTTAATTAAATCGGTTCCTTAAAGATAGATTTTGAAAATAAATCATGCACAATTTTTCGAAAATGTGAGTACTTTTGCGTGAGAATCCAGGAAGCCATTCGAAGGAGTTTATTAGACAAAATATGTTTAAAATGGTCTTAAAAGCTTGTTTTCGAAGTTTCGTTGTTTCCTCCCTGGACACATGTATATTTCAGAAGACGCTGTTTCTACTTGGGGTTTTCTAACATGGCATCTGTGGGTAGTATTTCCAAGATGGAATTCGGCACGACTTTTTGTGTCATTCTCAGTCCTACCGCTAGAGTCCCTTGATCTACAGCACTGCTTGATACGGTCGCGATCATGCGACATCTTGCGGCAGGATCAAGAAAGACGCAAAAAGTCGTGCCGAATTTTATCTTGGAGAGACTACCCACAGCTGACACATTAAAAGAAAAAAGTATACACACGGTACAAAACCACAGGCACCAATGCAACAAACAACAGTGATATTTTTAGATTGCAGGAAGGCAACATAAAGTAAAAATAACCAGCATGCACCTGTGAAGCAAAATGAGCCACATTTCCTGGTGGTGTAGAACTGTGCTGGATGGCTTAAAATGGGAAGGAAAAAATCTCTATCTTCAATTTTGTAATTGCAGCAAGATACCGAAAAATTGAACTTTTGCAATTTTTGATTCTAGAGTTAGGGCCTAAGGCCCTCTGGCTTTTTGTCGCCACTCGATCATTAGTACCAGTTAACGTCCGTGGTACACACATGATTTTTTTTTAAATTTTAATTATTCATATTTACTTATTTTTGAATTAGCTAGTTGTTAATTTGACTCAGTTTGTCATTTCGTATTTCCTTCACATAATTTTTTTCATACTTTCCTCTCATAAGTCCCGCGGAGAACACGTGGTAACATTCAACTGTTTTCATATTCCCCTCGTCACCACGATCCTCGCGATCCAGGAAAGTTATGGAGTGAATATCGAGCTCCCTATCGATCTCAATAATCAATAACGTGTCAGTAAAAACATTTTAAAAAATATAAAGAAAACATTTGGAGCTATTTATGAGAAAATTTTGAAAATGTTACTTTTCGTAAAGTATACCCCCAAAATCAAACTATCCATTTCAAATTCGGAGGACTTCGAGATCCGTCAATGTCGATCGGGGAATGTCAATTCTGGGGAAAATCATCAGAATGGTTTAGGCGTTCGAGTTGATAACAGACGTTTTGTCGTAAACCAGGGGAGTCCGGATCCTTAGAGATTCATCAGCTACTTCATGCAGATTTCATTACAGCTGCTATACCTGATGCTGCTGCTACTACTACAAACCAATTTCTCGGCGTAAGGAACCTACAAGACATGCTTTTTGTAAAAAACAAACACTGATCAAACCACAGAATTACAATAATTCTTCTGTACTATGTAAGAAGTAAGTAAAAAACCTAAAATTTTCAATGGAAAAGGGGGAGCAGAAATGTAGTTGCGCTCCCCTTGTTTTAGGCTACGCACGCATTGGTTTTTAAAATATATATGCCCTTTCCAGACACTACCCTCAAATCCGAAAATATTTTAACACAAACTTGCAGAAAACGATCGTAATTCATACACGTTGAATTAGTTCTTAAATGTAGAAAAGTTTCCTCGAATTCTGTTGTTTTTAGTATCTTATGTTTTCAGACAATGGGTAGAATTATTTAATAGGTATTCATTAAATTTTATTTCATGTAATTTCATTAAAACAAGATACAGAAAACAAAAGAATTTATTAATTATCAACATATCTAGTAAACGATATAATTTTCCTTGAATTATTTTGCAATTTATTCTGGGGTTCGCCGTCTCCCCATTGATGTCCTACGGGCACCAGAATGACAATGGTATGCGATTGTTAACTGTTCTAGTCACGAGGCAAATTAATGCAATATTACCGAGCTTTAGAAAATAACTTTTTTCCTGTTGATGCACAGTGGCGACCAGGGGCGACAAGAGAAAACGAGATGTCTGGGGCACTTAATCCACGGGGCAACTCATTCCAACTAAAACATTCCCACTTCCCCCAATTCATAAACAGAATTCATTTTCCAATGGATCAGAAATATCTTACAACTTAATTTGGATGAGAGAAAAATACGCTTTTAAAATTTCTTTTGAATGAAAAAAATAAATTCAGGGCCCCAATTAAGTCGGGGCCTAAGGTATGTCACCCCCCCCCTTCTGGCCGCGACTATTGGCACTAAACTGTTATGTAGGCCATGTCGTGGTTTGCAGGCATCGACCAATATCAGTATTGGAGCAAAGAGGAGGGTGAGCCTGCACCACCGCGCGCCGTAGTCGGGCGGGTCGGGGAGCGCGTTTCGCCGACAGCCGCGCGGAGTGGAGTGTCTTCGCGACCGCGCTCTCCGGTCGCATTCCCGGTGCAGCAGCAGGGCCGCGCTGGAACAGCAGCGCCAGTGTTGCACGCGGCGGCCGCTCGGGTGTAAATAGCGGAGGGCAGTGTTCTTCGGCACGGGTGTCGCGAAATTTCAGCCACGAAGACGGTTCGCGGCCGTGTGTGCCGCCGTCGCCGCCGCTTCTGCCTACTCGACGGCGGCCGCTGCGAAACCGGCGTCTCTCGAATCGCAAGTAAGTGCGAATGTCGCCCCGCAAACAACCCCTTCTCCCCCTCCCCCGCCCGACGCGCCGCCATTTCCCCTCCGAGGGCCGGCCGGCTGGCAGGTGCCCGGGGGCGGGGCGGCCGGCCGGCTGTCAACGGAGCACGTGCGCGAACGGTAGCCCGCGCCCGGGGCCTGTGCCCCCCTCCCCTCTCTGCGGCTATGGTCGTCACGAAGCGTAGCTGTGGACGAGGGCTGTTCACTACCTTAGGGTCAGACTGACGCAACTACACGAAATATTTGTATTCAGACAAATATGACCCCTTTTCCGTTCCTTTGACTCTAATGAGATTTATAATTTTGTAGGTACGTCAAGTGGCTTCTAACGAACATACCCAGTGATGTGTTTGTTTGCTCGAAAGATGTGGAAATAAGTTCTGATTCTGCTAGTGGTAGTTTGCTGCCCTGAATATGGATTTCTAGAAGGCGCTGAGGGGTGCCGAGGTGTGCGTATTCATGCTCCTCTTTTTTCCCAGCTTTACGTCAACATTGACGTACGCAAATCACTCGTTTCTCATTCATATGTTGCCCGACTTACAAATGGTTCCTAGGTTTTTGTTTCCTTTTTGACGTAAGGCTGATTGCAAATAGTTGCGATGAGGTGCAGTGTGGAATTTGGACGGTAACTTTCACTAGACAGTGTGCATATAAAAGACAATAAAGACAATTAAAAGTTTCTGGCCACGAAATTGGAGCATGGACCAGAGAAAAAATAAAATATTTTTGGGGTAAAAGCTATTGGGTGTACATTGAAATTGAATATTTGTTGGTAAAGAAAATCATTCGATTCTACTTTGTCAATTGGGGCTGCTTCTTTAACAGTTTGAGTCAATCTATCCTGTAAAGAACTCGAACGAATCAGCCTCGAGAGCAGAGAACGAGAAACGGAAACGAAAGTGAGCATTTTGCGAAGTTTGAATATCGCTTTTCAATTTCACACATCTTAATAAACCACTTGGCTTCGAACTACTTCGGTATAAAATGGTCATTCCTTCCCATTGGGTAGAATAAGAGATGAGTTGTTGTTGTTGTTTGTGTATATGTGTGTGTATCTAACATTACCTCTGTGAGGTTTCTCGGCCCAAAAATCACTTCAACACATGTTTGTGTAGTGCGATCACCACGGGGACCCTGACGACACAAGAGTTGTCAGATGAAAAATATCTCAAGATTCAACCCCTTTATTTCACATAGTATAGTTGTCACAATTATTTTCACGCATGTAGCTGAAGTCCTTTCAGTAAGTATAATCAAGAATGATAAAATTTGAAGTATCATAAAATTTAAAGAATTATAAAATTTGAAAAATTTTGTTGGAGAGTTTTTGAAGCACTCTGCAAACAAAAAAATGGATATTTAAGGTCGCATCAACATCTAGGTCATTAGCAAACCACTACTGGAGTTAACGTTATTGTAACTGTGAAGATGAAGCGATATGGTGATGATAAGGGGTGAAAGAACGAACACAAATACAACCATGCCCGAGGCGGGACTCGAACACGCGATCCTTCGGTCCGAAATCGCTACGACACTACTGCCTTAGCGATCTCAGCCCCCAGGCCGGCAAAGATTATATTCTCAGAGAGAACGTTCGTTTGAATTTACATGTACTGTTACACAGAAAGGTAGCTCAACTTAAAAAAAACAGTTATCATACTAAATAAAACCAATTGTTGGTATTTTCAAGGATGTTATGGATTTATTGATTGAGGTTTAAGGGACTTTAACAAACAGACTGTAGGGCATCTAGTTAAAAATGTATAAAATCAAATATATATATTTTTAAAATAATTTCAAAAATACAAATTCATCACGTGAAATTCGATCACAGATAAAAATAAATTAATGTTATTTGTTTTTAAATTATGATATCGACATTAAAAAAGTTAAGTGTCATTTTTTTAAAATATAATTTATTTATAAAGTTCGCATAAACAACTACGTCTTGAGTGACCACAAGGTTGTAATACAGTCAGATATATTAACAAAGTATTTCTGTATGTTGAGTCTTTACAAAGTATGTTTAAATCAGTTACAATATGACAAATACAGTAGGTTATTTTACATAGTATTATACATTATTGTGGATAGGTCAGACACTTGACCTGGAGGAAGGCATCAAGTAGATATTATTTTATTGGTATGAAAGTAGTTAAGTCTTTGAACATTCATGGACACTTGTGTTAGTTTACAGATTTTTGTGGAGGTTGAGTTCCACAAGAGAAATCCAATTTTTTTTAATGGTGGTTTTTGGTTGATTTTATTATTTGTTTCTTGTAAGCATATCATATCAGGGTTGTACTTGTTAATTAGCAGTAGCAAATTCTCTTTTTGTGGATTAAAGCCATTTATATGTATATGCCATTTCAAGAGCAAAATTTGGAGAGAGTGTTAGTTTGAATCTTCATCACTAGTTTCACTTAAGTTTGCCAGTTCTCTGCTCATGTCAATTGTTTTTAATTTCTTTTTTAAATTTGTGAAACGTCTTTTTATGTTTTTATCCGTAAGGAGGGGATAGGTATCTTCTAACATTTGTAGTAACAGTTTGATATTTGGAGTGAATTCCAGAACAGCTTCCTCAACATTTATGCAATGTTTTGTTTTTTCAAAAAGACTTTTTAGTTGTAACCAATTTAAAACATATTTGTTACTTGGTTCAGATAATGTTCCTTTGAGTGGGGCAAGTTGTTTTCTAGTCTATCAGATTCCTCTGCAAGAGAAATTTCAAGTTTTGACTTTTTATTGTTTTTTGGGTTTGATTTAATCACTGTAGAATTTTTGGATTGATGGACATTATCCATTATCTCTGGTGTAATCGGTTGTATGTTGTTAGTATCTGAGACACTTTCTCTAAGAAAGGTTAGGTTTTCTTCACCTACAACTGAATGTAACGTTTCTGATGTCTCAGATTTAGAAGATAGACTAGATAAGGGACGTTTGGCATTTTTTGTAGGTCTGTTGTCAATAGCAAGATGAACAGTGGAAGAGGGTTTAAGAGTTGGGAAGGGGTAGGGGGACGGCTCATTTTTTTCATTGGGATTAACTTCACAGTACCCAGAGGGGTTATCTTTTTGTTCATTCATTGGGCAGTTGTTAGCAAAATGACCGTGATCCTTGCATAGAAAACATGATATAGAATCTGATGATGGATATATCCAGAAAACTGTGTCATCATAAATAATTTTCATGGTTTCTGGTACTTTGTCCATATCATCTGGATGAATATAAATTTGTCTCCGGAAACTCAAAATGTGACTGAACCCTGGTTCGTACATGCCGGCTCTCAGGAAGGTCATTGTAGAGCCGATTCGAATTTTGAGTTTCGTTAGCTCGTCAATAATTACTGAGTGTGGGATAATAGGACACACATTAGAAAGAATGAGTCTTATATTTTGCGTAATTAGCGGTCTAATGGATAACGTTGAGTTATTAATTGAAATGGTTGATTTATTGTCAACTAGTTCTTTCACAGATTCCTTAGAATCCAGATAGACACATATACGGTTTTTTGAAATCCTTGAGACGAACCGTATGGTCTGAGGATTGATAATTTTTGCAAGTTCCTGGATGTACGTTTTAACTGATATACCGTCTACTGAGTCCATCACAATCGCGTGTTCTTGTGTGGGAAACATACCTTTCTGAGCAGCAGTTAAATATCTGTTGGCATAATCTTGATTTTCATTACTAACTTGACTTGATTGATGGGTTTCACTGTTTGGGATGACTCCTTGATCAGAAGCCATCTTAGGATGGACGTTGGGTGTACTGTGTATACCTACTAAGGTTTAAATACGTGTTACTCACTCACTGGATTTGATTCAGTTGATCATTAACACGAAAGTCGACACAACACAACACTCGGCACTGTGCGGCCTTCAACGGCGCTCTCCGAACTCGTGTCATTGGTTCTCTTAATAATCATATTAAATGTTGTATGTAGGAAGTTTGAGAAATTTCCAGCACAGAAATATAACATGATATCAGGTTTCTGGTAGGAATTTTAGAATTAAACAATGCTATTGCTTGGCAGTTGAAGGAATGATTTTAATGTCTTTAAAAATAAAATTTCATAAAAGATTTCCGTATGTTTTTGAGATTTTAAATTGAATGTGTTAATGAGTAATCGGAGAATATTTGGGCGTAGAAGTGTCAGATTTTAATGCTAGCAATTTTCGATATCAGTGCTGGGCTCTCTCCTATTTGGATATTGTAAATCTCGTTTATGATGTCCAGATGTCCATGGGGTTTTTCAATAGCGGACTTATCAGTAGGAGGTAGGATAATGGATCACGGGATCGGTCAATTAATGGATTGCACTAGTTTGCCAACGTTTCGGAATATTTTATTCCATCATCAGAGCTTACTAATACATATACTGGTCAAACATAATTTTCCTCCTCCTAGTGTAATCCATTAATTGACCGATCCCGTGATCCATTATCCTACTACTTATTAACGGTCGTGATTTCTACAATAGCGGACTTATCCATGCGTCGAATATCGTTTCGATGATTTCCAACGGTTTAAAATCTCTGCATGTCGCCCCACCACACGCAATGCATTGCCAACAAAATATATGTACATTGAATAGCACACATGGGTCATGATAATGATCAATTCTTCTTAATGACATGTAATTACTTCTATATTTTGCAAGCTTTGGGTATCGTTTAAAAAAACGAATCATTTTACTATTAGATGAGCTTATCCATATTGTTACCTTTTCATTACATATGTGTTATTTGGATACTTCTGTAATTGATCGGCTTCTTAAGTAGAAACTACACTGTAATAAAGTTTTAACTTCGTCGGCAAAAAGAAAGATGTTTGCACGTTCAATAATTTGGAATATGGTTTACCAATATTTAGAGCAGTAGTGAAACCCAGTGGGACACCTCCAGTGTTGTGTATGTAAATCTACATTCTGACGTCGAAATATTGAGCAAAATATTTACAGTTATGCTGAATGAAATTTCGATATCATGTAACATTTGTAAAATAAGTTATTTGAAAGACGATGTATAAGTTATTTGAATAACGACAAACAATTGAACCAAAGTGTTGTGAGTTTGTCTACTTTTGTAGGTTTTATTTTTAATTAAATGTTTTTAATCTCGTGCATCAGAGTGGATATGTACCGTTACCTTGCGACTGGAATATAATATTCGAAAATATAATAAAAAATGACTGAATAGTTTAGCTCCAACTTGGAAATAATATAATTTCATGTTGTCTTACGGGAGTGAAGGTTAATACTACGTAATCAACCCAAGAAGTGGTCCGATCTATTTTACTAATTTACAAGGCGCTCAGAAATTGAAAGAAAATATGCAGCCTCCAGTCTTGTGAGAGGTGTCAGTGGTTTCGTTAGGTACCCAACAATGTAGTAAGAGTCCAAAAACAATGAGATAGCTTCGCTTTTAACTGATATAGTATGCAAATAATTGTGTTATTCCCCCTATTGGCGTACTACTCGTACCGTCTGGAAACGTACCATACTCAGCGCTTCATTGGTTTACAGTACACCTGCTGTGAAGCGACAGTAAGGCTCCAAAGAAGAGCCCACCCGCCATTAAATATTTGAATATTTACTATTCACGTTTGCGTTATGGAACAACAATTTTGTGATATTGTTGGTATGTAATATAGCACCTACACTATATAACAAATATAGAATAAGATATAATAAATATAGCTCATAACATATGCAAGTAGGTATGTATGTGTGTATATATGTGTGTGTATGTGTGTATGTGTTAAATTATGAATCACGTAACTTTAGTATCTCTTGTAGTTTTTGGCATGGTGGATGGGTCGAACCGATGTATGGATTCCTTTTCATTTTATCACGTGTAGTTTTCGAGATATTGAGGTAACTTTTTTCAAATGGAACTATACATATTTTTTAGAGAGTTGTGTTAAGTACGAGGAGTTGTGTAAATGTAAAAGTTGGACAAGAGAAGAAGATATGATCGGGGTGGTTCTGACCAAAAAAAGGTTATTCACCTTCTTTGTGTTCCCTCTTTGCAGACCCAGTTCTTATTGTTGTAGAGAGCGTTGACTTGGCGTGAAATACGAATTTCTTGTTCTCTTGAATGGGTACTATTTTATTTGTTTGATTTTTGATTTGCGGCAGCATTATTTTAATTAATTTGATCAGTACTAATACATTTATTCTGGTATGATCAATATTAATGTGTTTTGCGTCAATTGTATTTGAAAGTAGCCATGTATGGGTTTGCTTGGTTGAAAAAAATATATATTGAATCGTTTTACCAATGCTTAAGGTATAGTTGCTGCACAATGTTCGTATTCTTTTTATTTTTTATTGCATTTGTTAAACTCTCGTTTATTTCGATTATTATTAAAAGAATTGCTGGGATAAAATAGTTTCATTAATTTATCAGTTTATGATGTGCCTGTTTTCATTACCATCATCACATCATAACTGCTCTTGTGAACTAATTTTTAAATTTTAATTGAACTCCTTATTGGTTTTGTTTTAAATACAAATGTGTTGAATAATCAAAGTTACATGTTTGATGTGAAAATTGATTAAATACTGAGATTAATGATTTTCTTATTGTAATACTATTTCAAGAGTTAAGATGTTTTTATGTATGTTTCGATCAGTTGCGACTGCTGCCCCAACAGACTGGAGGTGGCACCTCCATCCAATGACGGAAATGCAATTTCCAAAATTCAAAATACGAATATATAATACATATGTAAGCAATTCAAATCAATTAAAACTAAGTTAAATCGAAGTATATGTTGAAATATTACTTACATAATTTTACGCATCGGGTAAGTCATATACAGTACACCTCCCGCGCACGTGGTTTGGTTTGGATTTCGACTGGGCATTTAAGTTGGAATCCAGCACATTGCAACAAACA
>BLKR01016223.1:0-33716 GCA_011170035.1 Teleogryllus occipitalis | reverse complement strand
CTATATGGGTTGATGGTCATGTGACCAAAATTTCATTTGTCCGGAATAAAACTACCTATTTGTTTAAAACACATTCTATATGAATTAGAAAATAATACTCTACAAAAAGTATCTTAAATAATGACCAACAAAATACTGTACTTTTCAGTCATCGAAGTCGATTAAGCCGTTCTCGAGATTAAGCCCGAACAAGCAGACAGACGGACAGACAGAAAAAAAAGAAACAGACACATAACTTTGAGATTATAAAAAAGTTATTTTGACCTCACAGACTGACACTCAAATATTATTTCTTCATAATCATTAATATCATTAATAATTGAATATCTTTACTTTATTCATAAGGTTAAAAACTTTTCTTAGTAACCATTAATGTCCACTGCAGAGTCTACTTATTTATCGTCTATGGATAATGAAAAATTATCCACTCTCTTGGGCTCTGCGGGACCACATTTTTCGAATGAGTTAATTAGCTTGGTCTCTGTAAATGATTCTTACGTGGTGAATGAGTTTAATTAAAAACATTGCTAAGATAAAATTGTCTCAAAATTTGTTTCTGATGGTACGAGTCACTTCCTACAACAAGAAAACAGATGTTTTAGAGCCATCGCTATATGATAACAGATAATGACCTCATGTTAATGTGATGAATCTACTCAGAACATGAATTTTGGAATGAATGAAAATTATAGTCACCAAATTAGTGACTCAAGAAAGTACGTTGCCCGCACATCTTCGACGTAAAAGAAGAAAAGTGATTGTCGTAACGCAGTGCCAAAACTACTTTAGCTAGAAACGTGACATTTGGAATGTAGGTTCCGTGACCTCTAAGACTTTTCAGATTTAGACCTCTTAAGTGAAATAGTCTAGCTAACCGCGATCCATCTAATATTATCGTGAGGTATCGGTGCGGGCGAGACTGGGAGGGGCTGGTTCTGGGCAGGGAGGGGTGGGGTGAGGCGGCACGGGGAGAATGAGCGGGGGGGGGGCAGGGGATCTGAGCTGTTCGGGATGTGAGAGTGACAGGAGTGTGTGGATCGAAAAGAGCGGGATGTGGCGGGAATGTAAATATAATTACTTTTATTTTACACTCTTGATAGTCTTTATTTTTTCCCGACCAATAGACGTCTGAAATAAATAACAAGGCAACGTCGGGCTATTTCCGTTAGACACTTATAACAAAAATGTCCATTTTTATGTTAACTTTATTAGTAAAATAGTACAAAACAGAGTAAAACTTAAAATAAATAACATTTGTTCCTCTTGTGATTCTGAGTTGGATGTAAACTTCGCTTGAAACTACTTATCGTATTCGGTGGCTTCAGTGTTTGATTCTCCTTCCACCTCGTCAAAATCAGTATCTGCGCTACGAATCAATTTACGAAGATCTGTGTCAGAAGATCTCATACAGAAGAAACGATACCACACGTTTTGGGTGTATATTTCTCCAGGCTTCAGGGTGTAAGTAGGCAGAAAGTGCTGAAACAAATAAATCGTACGAATTCTCTTAATTTCTTTTAAACATTTTATGTAATGCTGCAAAAAATCGTTCTCTCTGAAAGATCAACATTACTACTTTTTGTAACCTGTAACCTTAGAAATAAGAGATAACGCTCTTTAATACCTAGATTTTTTCTTTTCAATTGATATTAACACACAACATTTATCGAGAAATTGATTATAGATTGCAAATGTTGTATATAAATCTCCTCAAATTAACACATTTTTATATCATTATGCTGAGAAATGCTTCGTTATACCGTAGCAGTTCCTTGACTTTTTCTCGTCTTTTATAACGTCTAGAAAGTGTTTATTGTAGTGAGTCAAAGTTCTGAGGAAAGTTGTAAATATTGTCAAAATGAAAAAAAAATGGATACGAAAGCAAAAAACACACATTTGTGAGTTGACGGAAGAGGATACAGTCTTTTATCGCACGGGGCATTTCGATCATACTCGACCTCACCAACCGGCCGCCAGAATCGTAATGCACTCGCTACTCGCTAATCACGACGTCGAGTCTACAACAGTGCGTCGAGCCTTGGAAATGCACATAGTTACGCTGCGATTCAGGCTATATCGAAATTGGACTCGTTACAAACAACCTTGTCTCTGAGAACCAATGTTTCTGAGGTCAAAATGGTAAAGGAATTATATATTACCATTATTAAACAGAACCCGCTGGTATGTGTTTTCTACATGAAAAGGCTCATGTAGTAGATATATTTTTTAAAAGCGGTTTTTTTACTTTGTAACTAAATAGTTTTTATCTCACATTTTCAGTTTACGTTTCAAGCATAATTTTAGAATTATCGCGCAAATTCGAAGCCTATTTCATCTTTCACATTTCATTGTCACTTGGCAGAACTTCAACGTTGCATTTGAGGTCCCTGTTAGATACATTTAAAAAGTTTTATTACATTTTTTATATCTATAAAGACAATACTTTAAATGTTTTAACCAATTTGAAGGTATGTGTACTGGATGTTGATCTTAAAGAGGCAATAACAAAGTACAGAAACACATTTTTGTGGGTAATACTCACGTGGTCCAGAGTGTCCGGGAAGTGCTGAGGCTGAATGACTATTCCTCCATGTCGCCAGTATAGTGCTCCATTGCGCCCATGGACAATTTCGCGCTGGCTGGCAAACGGCAGCATATCTCCCAATAGCGGTGTGTCCTTTACTGTTTTGCACGGGAACTGTGACAGTGGTGCAATATTTAGTTATCAGATGTCTCATGTCTTATTTGTGCGTTATGGAATACATTGACGATAGATGAGTTAATGGTTAAGAAAAACCTACGCCATTTGTGTCTTGAAAACTCTTTAAATCTGTCGTTTGTGTCTTGAAATCTCTTGTCATATCCTAATTAAACGATCCCTCCGTTTACGATATTAGATAGGGTCATGACAATTTAATCACTAGTTAAAGTGTTCTGGGGTTGGGTTATTTATATATCCAGATGGAATTAGGAAAGGAACGAATTCTGTGTAAGATGAAAGTAATTTTAATTACATCTCCACCTCGCCACACTCCGCCCCTCTTTCCCATCCTCACTAAGCTAACCCTTCTTGGGAAAACATTCTAATATTGCTCAGTGATTATTTACAAACAGACTTAGATCCTCGCGATCAAATTGCACAATTTATAAAATAGTCATTTTATTTCATAAACATTGCGTGATTATGCATATTTCTCTATTTTCTGTTTCTTCAGTTTTCTTTCTGCTATGCTGCAGAAACAAACAGAAGAGAACACTTTAAAAAATGTACGAGTAATAGGTTGTCCAAAGTTTCTCATGTTACAACTTAAACATAACTTGGGCTCTCTCGGTGAAAGAGTGTGTGTGAAAATAGAGTTTTGGGGAGCTGGAACGCATTGTTTCAGTTATGCGTGTCGAGGATTTCAGGAAACAGATAACGAGTTGCGGATTTCATTTACTACCTCTACAAACTTTAAAATTTTTGTACAAAATTAAAGTATTTATTCTTAACTATGTTTTATTCAAATCAGGGAATAAATTTCCTTTCCGCCAATATCATTTTTCAACACATTTTCTTCAATAAGGTGCTTAAACAAATCACACGATTTACGTTTCCGTATCCTCTGAAATGCGATTTAAAAGTAAAATTGACGTTTTTGTTGTATATATGGTTTGCAATGTGCCTAGAAACACCAGATTTTCATATTTGAATGACATTCAACAAAATCCGTTGCCTTGGCGACGTTGCTCAAATTCTGGCAGATGCAAGAAGGCTCTTGAGCGGATTTGCCCACTGGCCAGGCAAACACTAGTGCAGGAAGTGTTGCTTATCATTCAGGGGTACACTTTCAAAAAGGCCCTTGTGTAACTTTGATATATAAATACCATGTTTTATAATTATTTATTTAGTCAAAGACACTTAAAACTATGTGACGTATGGGTGAGAAAATCATAATATACATCAATAATAATAATAATAATAATAATAATAATATAAATCAATACCATAATCAATAATCAAAATCATAAATAATAAAATAAATCAATAATATAAAATCATAAATATTAATAACTAATAGTATGTCCTATTAAAAATACACGTTCTCAGGCACTGTGCATGACACTAACGAATGACATTGTTATATTAGCGACCTGTAAACACGTGTTACACAATCAAAAAAAATGAAAATTCCAACAAAATTTTGTATAGGAATGTTTTAAGGCAATTCGAACAAAATTGGAGGGTGAGCGTTCAAAAATTCCGAAGTCGCAAAAAAGGGATACCCATATATATATATATATATATATATATATATATATATATATATATATATATATAGTTAAATGAAATGAGAAACGTTGAAATTCTTCTTGGCTCTGACCTTCATGAACCAGCGGTCTGGAGGCGCGTCAGGGTTGAGGATGTCCCCTCGGTGGTTGGTCATCCCGGCGGGCTCAGGCTCCGGCCGCGGCATCCACTCCGGCCACTTGCGCCTGCGCTTGGCCTGCGCCCACAACAACAAGCGCTCGCTGGGGAGAACCACATTTGTGCTTCTAAAGGGGAGGAAATGCTGCTTCGCGCTAGCGAAGACAATAAATGAACCTAGTATTTGTTTTGTTTTGGACGCAAAATAATGCAAACTTTGCATAAAAGTATGATTTAGAACTTAATATTACTCTTGGACAAGATAATTAATTACTCGAGTTATCGTCAATACTCATCATACTGTGAAGATATTCATCTCAGAAATGTTTGGTCTTTTAAGTTTAAAATTCCCTGTGCGTTTTAAACCGTACATTATTAGGAACGTTTTCTTGAAATTACATACACATACAGACTCTTAAAATCCAAACGACGTTCGATTCAAATATCTCTTGAACAGATAATATATTAGGATGTTGTTTTCATTTGAGACTTGATTGATATGAGTTTATTGAAGGCTAAAATGTATATTATGTTCAAGTGTGCAAACTTTATTGACGAGTTTGACTTTATTGACGAGATATTAACATTTTATAAAGATGAAATCAAGCAATTTTCTATGTAATAAGGCTGTTGAATAAATACTTGAACGATAGAAGGCATGCAAATATTGAGTCAGAATTCCTTCCTAGAGCAATCTCCTCACTGGATGCGACGTCGATAACAAAACAGGACGTTTCGAAATATCGAAATTCAAAATTAAAACATCTATATTAATAATACTTCGACTAAATAGCATCCATTTGTAAACATTAATGTTTTAAAAACTCGTGGTGTGCAACAAAATTTCCTTTGACAGTGATCCTGTATATTGGTTTATGTCAAGAATTAACTGAAATAGTTTTAAAAAAAACTTCTTGTGCGAAATGCGAGGGAAGACGAAGGAAATTCCAGGAAATGAGGATCATCTCGGGCGAGAGATAGTCTGCTTTAAGAAAGTAGTGCAACCGCATTCATTTATTGTGAAGACAAACTGACAGTAATTGCCATCAGTTATTATTTCATATTTAAATTTTAGAAAATTATAATTATGGCAAATTTCCATCCATGAACAAAACATAGAGAACGGAAAACATCGGGCACAAAATACCGATGTTAAAAAAATATCGGTTTCAGTACAGGATATTTAAAATATCGATGTTTTTATAGAAATCAAAATCGCATTCCTAGCCCTTTTCGCCGCCGATCTCGCCATTTTATGTCAGTTGAACGGTGTGGTATTGTTGGAGGTTGGGAACCACCAATCTACCAAAAAGTACTAATAATATACTACGAAACTCTCCATAATGCCTTTTTTATGTTCAGTATAGTCTCTAATTGTAAAACAGTTATGCAGCAGAAAAGATTTTACTTTTAAATTTGTGAACTGATTTCAATTGTTTAATGTCATCTGGCAATGCGTTGTAAAGTAACGTGCATGTATTATATGTGGATTTCTTGTAGTGAACTGTTGATACTGACACTTGATGAACATGATTTCTACGTCGAGTATTGTAACTATAAATATCAGTATTACATGAAAATATGTTCCCACCGTTAAGTAAGTCAGTTTTGACAAATACTACAGACTCATAAATAAATAGGCAAGGCAATGGTAAGATTCCAAGCTCCATGGAAAGAGGCTTGCACGGATCACGTGGATGTGATTTTTTCATTATTCGGATAATTTTCTTTTGCAATCTAAATGTCTGGGAACTAAAGGATGAGCTTTCCCAAAATATTATGCCGTATCTCAGGCGGGAATGTACATTTGCAAAATATACGCAACGAGCTGCATGAAGGCTGACAGAATTAGAAAGAATTCTGAATGCATAACATAATGAGCTTAATTTAGTGTTTAATTCTGTTATATGTACATTCCATTTGAGGCCTTCGATTGTAATCATTTGTCCTCGAACCCTGAGAGCTGCCTGGCAGGGCTTGCGGGTGAGAGGAGATTAAATGCGCTTTGCTGTGTGTTCAGAGCGATTTTCCTAAGGATGAGCCAAAGTGACAGTTAGTGCTGGCAACATAACTGAAGGTTCTGTGGTCGTTGTGCCCTTGAGCCCATTAGACTCCCTCCCCGTATTCGTTCGTTTGCAGTTGGCTAACTTGTAAATGGCCTTCGACACTTCCTTTTGTGGTGTCCTTGTCCGACAAAAATATAGTGTGCTGCGAGAAATAATTGATATTAGGAAGTGCAGTGTTATGTGCTCTTCTGTAAAAATTCTTTTTTTCTTTATATATTACATTGAATTTACTTTGTGTGTGATAAATATTATGTTTATTTTAAAACCGAGACTTAAATGCGAAATGCGTACAGGTGCACGTGTTTCCGACTTAAAATCATTTTTCTTTCTATTTACATTCGTGGCAGTTTTCTTTTACTGATTGTGAGAGCATGATAAGAGATTTTCCACATACGTAATTAAATTTAAATATTTCCCGGACTCACGTACGTGCATATACCTCAGCGAAACCCGCAGACTTCTTCATAGGGATGTTTTCACAGGAGCCATTAGCTCTTTACGAAGAGTCGTGACGCGGCGGAGGGATACTTCTCTGAAATACATGTGACGTTCACTTGTTTTCGCGAACTTTCACTTTGGCTCAGCCTTACGAAAATCGTTATATTACTCGCGCACATTTTCTTGAACGATGACCTTGCTTCCCCCTTCCTGGAGCCATAAACAGCTGAAGGCAAAAGATCGCAGCGAGCACTGATGACAACATTCCCAGCATTAAAACTTCGTTGGCGCGAAACAGAAGCTAGTCAAAGCTAGTTGCTTTCATAGTCGAGAACTTCTGTTCAGCTTTATTACCATTATCTAAAGAAATGTCTGAGGCAGCTCCAGGATCTTCAAGGAAGGCACCTAAAACTCCTATATACTGTCCCTGCTGTTGCCTACCCAGAGCGATGACCTGGCCGCACACATAGCGGGTTTGACTTTCATCTACCAAAGGTTGGCGTTACTGAAAATACTCTAGTGGCTCTCTTTGTAACTAATACCCCCACTCCGCCCGCATTTCGTCAATCTATCGTTCAAGAAAAGTTGCGCGAGTGGTATGTCTGTTGGCTGTAGTGGGCTGCGCACCAGGTCGGGCATGAAGTTCTCCTCGTAGGGCACGTGGGGCGCCGGCAGCCAGCGCATCGTGTCCACGTAGACGCACGGCAGGTCGGAGCGCACCTCCAGGCAGCGGCCGCTGCGCTCGTGGTGCAGGCTGCGCAGCCATTACACCCCTCACTCACGCTTTGCAAACTTAGTTAGTTACTTAGTTAGTGAATGCCTTATTTTGCGTGGCGAGGCTCGGGCCATCAGGCCCGCTCTTCCGTCTGACCACGCAAATTTTCGCTACGCTCCCTTCACCACCTAGCGGAGAAAGGAGGTATCTTGGGCGACGAAACAGGCGGTACTCAATTTTGCACAGAGGCTTTTTTTAGGCTTGAGGATATTTTACATGCAGTAAATCTACTACATGGGACAGCCGGCTTTACTTCCCCTCCGAAGGTCACGAGTAAATTGCGCGGCTCGTAAATTTATCAATAATTTTCAAAGAACTCATGGTGCTACCCAATGCTTGATTTACAAGTACCGGAATGCTCCCCAAATTACTTATTATTTTTAATAGAAATAATTATATATTCATTGTTTAATTTAAAAATAATGATTCCAGAGGTATCGGACGCCGTTCCGTCGCGTTCCGCCAGAAATCGAGTCCTGGTGCTACCAATGATAAACAAATTTGTAAGGATGTTCTAAATTATCTTGTTAAGTTGACGTAGATGACTTTATTTCTTATTGTAATTTCCTCAACAACACAATATCAGAATTCCCACAATATCATAATTCTAAATTGGTGGGCTAAGGGGCCATGGAAATTTTTGTTTTGATAAACAATTCCACGTGAAATTACTGAGACTTACAGGCCTGAGGCCTTATCTCATAGAATTTGCATTTCGCCGGATGAGATTCAAATTTGGATCCTACTGACCTGGAGCTAAAGTGGAACAAGTTATAAATAGAAGTAAAGGAGAAAGCAGTGAAACGTGTTTTAAGTTGTATTTTATTATACACCACAAACGAATTTTCTACAAACCAAAAATGCGTCAATTTATTCTAAATTGATATTGTTATATTCAAGGTATTTGACAAAAGAAGTTGCACATGTACAAGCTTGTGAAGGCCATTAATCATTTTTAGGTTCAAAATGACTATGATTTGGTAACTAAATTGTTATTTAGACAACTTTGGTTCTGGCCAGCGAAACGGTGTTCTTCAAATCTGGCTCGTCAAAACCCCAACAGCCACAAGGTTTAAAAATTGAAATTTTTATAATATGTTGCTTTTGTCACATCGTCATAATCGCTGCAAATTGGTGTGATACTAAATACATACCTAAATCTTAATTCTATATGATCTGTTTATATGTATATCTGACTTTAGAAACGGAATTAGACTACAAGATTTTATTCAAGATTAATAAAATGAAATTCTTCTATTTTAATCTTCTTTAAATAAACAATAACTGAAACGTTGTATAGTAAGATATCAAGTATTGCTGATTGCAGATAATATGCATGGGTACGATCATGAATACGATCGGGAGGTACTGAAATTGCTGGTCAAGAATTAGACATTGGGCTAAGATTAAAGTAAAAAGAAGCCTTCTTAAAGTGTACCAATATGTGAAATTACCTACGGGAAAATTCGAGGTAAAGGTACTGTAGGCACGTTTGAAGCAAACATTGACAGTATTAAGCGTATTGGGATGAAGTTCCTCTGACGGCGGACTCTTAGGCCCGATTTACAAGCTTCCTTTTGACGATTTCAGAGATTTAGCGAATGCGGAGTGTCGCTTCTGAGTTTCCAGAAGCCACGCCGCGCATGTGCCCAATTGCTAAATCCTCCATCGAAAGGAAGCGACAATAAACGGTTCTTAAATGAAATATACTCCTCCATCAATCACACACTGTATTCTCTCCAACAATTGAAGCGGTTAGAACCAGAGTGAGTGGTCTCACAATCTCAACCTGAGATAATACAAGAAACCACACATTGCCACCTGCTAATGAGATGGTCCGAGCCTGTTTGATAATTGCCTTATGATTGCTACCGCCATTTTTACATTTGGACCACTCTTTCTTTCGGGAGAAAAGACCAGCAATGCCTGAGAATTGTCCCATTCTGGGTGTGAACGCCTCATTTGCTCTAGTGCTCACCGGGTGACAAAGTGTGGCCCGTGCTCCAAGGCCTCCGTGTACGCCATGATGTGATTGAGGCCCCCGCGGGGCACCAGCGAGTGCACCTTGTTGAGCAGGCGCCGCGTGCGGAAGTCCAAGGTGGTGCCTTGCACGGGCCACACGTCGCCTGCGCACGCAACGGGGCAAGGTTTCGGATATTATAATATACACTTGACATACTTGGAGAAGTTCGAGGTACAATTTTGCAAGCACAACTTAAGAAAATATCAATAAAATCCCATTTATAAAAATTAAAGGAAGACCACTTTTAAAAAAAATGAAGACATATTTTACAATAAAATATATGGTAAATATGAATTTTAACACTTCTTTCACTTTCTGTATTCTAACATATACGTAGTTTGAAAATAAATCATAAAGATATGTTCATTAAAATAACGTCTAAATAATTTTTAATCCGAAATAATTTGAATGTAAATAAAAAACTTTAATGTTGATTTTTAAGTCCGTTAATTTTAATTGAACGTACGACTTCTGTAGGTTCTCTTGGAGTCACTCATGCAACTTTTAAATATGTTTTCCATATTTACGTATTTTATGAGCGGCATACAGAGTAACTACGAATATCTACACAGAGGTTCCATAAAAGCAAATTAATACATATTTACGTTTTGTTATTTGTAAATTTTATTTTGTCTGCTATCTAAATCTATCATTTATTTTTTGTCTCAATGTTTTAGAGCATTTTATCTATAGACATTGTACCTGACATAAAATATTCCTCAAAGTAGAGCCAAGAAAAAACTCACCTGTATGATAACCATTCAGGTCCATGACGAAGTATTTTGTGGCATTAATGGCCAAGTTATGCTGCATTAATCCCCTTTTGCCTGATGCCTGTTGGAAGTAGGGGAAAATATTAATCTAATAGGTAATACATGTTAAACATAAGCATAAAATATTAGGGACTCAAAACTGTGTAAGGCATATGAATAAGAATCCTGCACTTGCGGGAGAGGAAATAAGAGGCGAAACGACTTGGAAGCCAGAAGAGAGAGACCAGTATGAAAGGAACGTATTAAGTGATCAAAAATATGTTAGAGAAGGATTGATTGATTGATATTTTCGTGTTTCCAGGCGCGTCAACCACTGTGGTTATTAGTCCCGTTTGTGTAGTGCATGTTTTTTTGGGAGATGGCGGTGATCTTCCTCCGCTGGAGTTTCCCCCTAACCAGGACTCTCCCACCAGCGGGGCATCGTCCCAGCCGGGACAAGCTCTAAGCTCCCGACCGGTCTCCCGGACTATGTGGTAGTGTAGTGCATGTTAGTGTAAGTGTGTGTGTGTGTAAGGGGAGAGGATAGGACAAGGAAGAGGAAGGACAGATCGCGCGCGGTCCGTGGCCCATTTGGTAAAGTACTGCTCCGGCATTCACCTGGTGTTGATCGGAGAAACCACGGAAAACTACCGATCAGAGCAGCCGGCTGCTGGAATTCTCCTCCAGACAGCGACTGAATTCGACCTGGCTGAAAAGCTAGGGTCGAAAATCCTGCCGCTGTCAGGACTCGAACCAAGGACCTCCCGGTCAGAGGCGCTGCAGTGACATCAGTTGATGCACTGAGCTACCGCTCCCGACTTGGAGAAGGAGTAGGGGCGTGTTATATAATTGGAAGAGCGAGAGTGCGGTTTGGGAAAAAGGCGAATATCCGAAAATAAATTGCAATTGTACCGTGTTTTAAGATATATGAGGACAGCTCTTGGCAAGTAGATAAGGTGCATAAAAGGCGTTCAGCGCACTGTACGCCTCTTTATGCACCTCAGTTTCAGGAAGAAAGCTTCTGATGTAGAACTATGAGTAGAATAACGAACAAACGGAGAAGTGAGAGAGCAGAGCAGTAAGACAGGCTGTGAGAGTAAGAGATGAAAAATTGGGCCTGAAGAAACTTATATTTGGTGAACAATTAAAACGATAAATAAACAAGATGAAAGAGACATGCACGGCCAAGTGAATAAGGCCGGGAGCACATTCGGCCACTACAGGCAGCGACTCCCCGGCCATTAGCCGCACCAACGGACTGTGAGACTAATGCCTGAATCGGAAGAGAGTATGTATAGAAATACAACGCATGCAATGCAATGAGCCTTCCCCATTTCAAAAGCCAAGAGTCGCGACTGCGTGGTTCGCTCACGTGTCCGGCGAGGTTGACGGGCAGGGCGTGCGCCAGGGCGATGGGCGTGGGCGCGGTGCAGGTGGCGGACAGGCGCAGGCGCAGCTCGCAGCCGTCCACCAGCGAGTAGGCGGCCTGCGCCAGCACGTTGCACGGGTAGCCCTCCGCCACCTCCTCGCTCAGCAGGCTGAACACCACCTCGTCGTCGCCCTCCACGCTCGACTCCCACACCACCTGCACCAGTCCACACCACTCCATCTCGGGAATAAAAAACATCACATAAGAGTACATAGCTCCTCGCTCAGCAGGCTGAACACCACCTCGTCGTCGCCCTCCACGCTCGACTCCCACACCACCTGCACCAGTCCACACCACTCCATCTCGGGAATAAAAAACATCGCTAGACTCCCACACCACCTGCACCAGTCCACACCACTCCATCTCGCGAATAAAAAACATCACATAAGAGTACATAGCTCCTCGCTCAGCAGGCTGAACACCACCTCGTCGTCGCCCTCCACGCTCGCGACTCCCACACCACCTGCACCAGTCCACACCACTCCATCTCGCGAATAAAAAACATCACATAAGAGTACATAGCTCCTCGCTCAGCAGGCTGAACACCACCTCGTCGTCGCCCTCCACGCTCGACTCCCACACCACCTGCACCAGTCCACACCACTCCATCTCGCGAATAAAAAACATCACATAAGAGTACATAGCTCCTCGCTCAGCAGGCTGAACACCACCTCGTCGTCGCCCTCCACGCTCGACTCCCACACCACCTGCACCAGTCCACACCACTCCATCTCGCGAATAAAAAACATCGCTAGACTCCCACACCACCTGCACCAGTCCACACCACTCCATCTCGCGAATAAAAAACATCACATAAGAGTACATAGCTCCTCGCTCAGCAGGCTGAACACCACCTCGTCGTCGCCCTCCACGCTCGACTCCCACACCACCTGCACCAGTCCACACCACTCCATCTCGCGAATAAAAAACATCACATAAGAGTACATAGCTCCTCGCTCAGCAGGCTGAACACCACCTCGTCGTCGCCCTCCACGCTCGACTCCCACACCACCTGCACCAGTCCACACCACTCCATCTCGGGAATAAAAAACATCGCTAGACTCCCACACCACCTTCACCAGTCCACACCACTCCATCTCGCGAATAAAAAACATCGCTAGACTCCCACACCACCTGCACCAGTCCACACCACTCCATCTCGCGAATAAAAAACATCGCTAGACTCCCACACCACCTGCACCAGTCCACACCACTCCATCTCGCGAATAAAAAACATCACATAAGAGTACATAGCTCCTCGCTCAGCAGGCTGAACACCACCTCGTCGTCGCCCTCCTCGCTCGACTCCCACACCACCTGCACCAGTCCACACCACTCCATCTCGCGAATAAAAAACATCGCTAGACTCCCACACCACCTGCACCAGTCCACACCACTCCATCTCGCGAATAAAAAACATCGCTAGACTCCCACACCACCTGCACCAGTCCACACCACTCCATCTCGCGAATAAAAAACATCACATAAGAGTACATAGCTCCTCGCTCAGCAGGCTGAACACCACCTCGTCGTCTCCTCCACGCTCGACTCCCACACCACCTGCACCAGTCCACACCACTCCATCTCGCGAATAAAAACATCACATAAGAAGTACATAGCTCCTCGCTCAGCAGGCTGAACACCACCTCGTCGTCGCCCTCCACGCTCGACTCCCACACCACCTGCACCAGTCCACACCACTCCATCTCGCGAATAAAAAACATCACATAAGAGTACATAGCTCCTCGCTCAGCAGGCTGAACACCACCTCGTCGTCGCCCTCCACGCTCGACTCCCACACCACCTGCACCAGTCCACACCACTCCATCTCGCGAATAAAAAACATCACATAAGAGTACATAGCTCCTCGCTCAGCAGGCTGAACACCACCTCGTCGTCGCCCTCCACGCTCGACTCCCACACCACCTGCACCAGTCCACACCACTCCATCTCGCGAATAGAAAACATCACATAAGAGTACATAGCTCCTCGCTCAGCAGGCTGAACACCACCTCGTCGTCGCCCTCCACGCTCGACTCCCACACCATCTGCACTAGTCCACACCACTCCATCTCGCGAAAAAAACATAGCTAAACTATCACACCACCTCCACCTCAGAAGTACACCATTCCACACCCTTCCATCTCAGGAATAAAAACATCGCTAGACTCCCACACCACCTGCACCTCACAAGAGCACAATTTCATCTCGCGAATAAAAACACCACAGAAAAGCAATGATGAACTGCCACAAGTTGACGAACATTGAAATGTAGAGAAAAGATACTAGAAAAATTGTTTTGATAATTGACCTTGGGTAGAGGAAAATAAAAACTGACGTAAATTTCGTTGAAAATGTATCATACGTTTCCTCGAAACGTTTTACCATTACTGTCGAAAGAAAGTTTTGAAAATATTATAACAGATAAACAAAGTTTTGAGTACTAACTTTAAAATATATCAATGAAATATTGGTAATTATAAACCTACTGTTTTTATTATTATACTCAACAATCTGATAACACTGAAAAATTTCAAAATGGTTAAGTGTTTTAACCCTTAAGACACTGCAAATAATGTTTTGCAACACACTAAAAATTATTCACATGAACTTCTCCTTTTAGGCATGATATTTGTGTACAGTTTTACATGTGTTGTAAATTTTTCAGTGGTTTAAGTTTTCTTGGTTTGAAGTAATTTGATATTTATGCGGATAGAGATAGAAATTCTCCCAAATAGTTTTCATGATACACGTCTAAATTATAAGGAAAATTCTAAAAATGTGTTCCTTTTCGTTTTATAATATTATGTTGTTTCTGAATGATAATCTGGCGTATTTGTGTATTACGAGTTAGTAGCTTTGGATCATTCTCATACACTATAAGATTTTCCTAGAAATATTATTTTTATCTAAATTTATTTTAAAAATAAATATTATTATTTTTATAATGATATAGCAAATCAAATATTAAGCAAAGCAAAACTAAGCAAATAAGCAGCATCATTTTCTTCATTAATAATTCCAAATAGCGTCCGCGCATGAAACATAGTATAACTGTCGGGTAAAACATGTGGGGTCAAATCTTACCCCGAGTAAGTAATGGAGAAACAGATTCGAAGGGTTAATATTTATTAAGAAAGTATAATAAAAAAAGTATATTCTGGCAAAACGTGAAAAAAACTGTCTAATTAGTTTACTGAGTTCAGTTCTTACAGTAATCATCAATCATGACCAAGAGAATTTGTCAGTTAAATGAATGTGATTACGTAACCCTGGGTGACTGCATCTATAAAGAATTCAGTCAAAATAATTTAATAGTAATTGTCATAGTAATTAATAATAAATAATTTAATATAAATCAGTTGCTATTCGAAATCCATTACCTACACAACGTTCTTATTTTTACCATCCCGAGTTAAAAGTACTGGGTGTGTAATAGTACATTATGAAACGATGATGTAATGATGGTATTTATACACGAATGTGATATTTCGATACCAGCGAGGTACGAACGAATATCGTAACGTCACACGAGTGTATTAATACCCATTACATTAAGTTTCATTCGATACATTTTTTACGAATTTTATAAGTTAAACTTTTCGTGGTAGTTAACATGTAGAATTCAGCCAAGGCCACCTAACCATACCCTCGCAAGCTGCCGCAGGTGGCTGTGGAAACCAGTTCGCCTGCGAGGGAGTACTGCTCTAGTCGAATAGGTCAAAGTGAAATTACGATTCAATTTATTTTAAATAATATTCCACAAAAAATACTAATAATAAAAAATTGAAACTGACAAGGATAATATAATATCAAATGCAATTTTAATGTACCCAATCGAACGAAACATTTACTTGAACGATTCTCAACGATTAATTGTCAATACTTGGTTTGTAAACTTGTCTGTGATTGGTCAAGAATGCCATAATGAAATCTGTATCGCAAGGAGTATCATTATGCAACTGGTTGTAGCTAACAAATGAGAGCATTATACAATGGGAGTAGAAAAGAAACACATACATTATCAAAGCCCCTGATTCCGCCATTGAAATGGTCACCACCGAGGTTCGGCAGCAACTTCAGCACTTGATCCAGGCACATGCATTCCGAGTTGATGAGGCGCCCCGCCACGCGGCCTATCACACAGCCCCAAAAGAAGTCCCGATGTTCGACGTAACCTGCAACAACAACACAAAAATTTGGAGGCATGGTGTTTTTCCTGAGAAGTTTTGTTTGACAATACTTTTAAAAAAGATTACCGCAGGCCGAGAATTTTGGAACGGTTTTTCACGAGCCGAACTTTTTCTTCAATCAGTTTGGAGTATATCACCGGCTATTTACTTCTTTGCAGAGGCTATAACTTGGATAAAAGTTTGATCAGGACATTTTCTTTCCCTTAACCATAGCTTCTACGTAGAATTTTTGCTAGCTTTTTTTCTTCTTGCACGAAATTAGTATAATTTCTTCACTTGTGCCCATTTAAATTAAGTATAATAACCACAGTAAACCGCTCATTGAGACAATGCGACGTAAAGTCTTTATCAAAACGTATGAATAAAATTGTGATCTATTATATCGCTAACTTGCTCGTTAAACGTTTATTGCAGATCGCTTATCGATAACATCCAAAAATACATCATTTAAACCGAAGTGCACGCAGGTGGTCTGAGAGATCCGGGAAGCCTTTACTCTAATATTGTGATTGAAGTTTGGAATTTTTCCTTCCACAGATATGAGTCACACTTCTTTTGAGAAAGAAAGTATTGTTATCCTTTCTAGCGGTGAGACATTCCAAAATGTCGCTCGGGCCTTAGAGACCACCTGCGTACACTCGTGCAACGGCTTTCGTTCAGTATTTTACGCGACTTTACAAAATATTAGTTCCAAATATACAAAAAGTTTATTTGTTTGGAGCATTCACTAACAATTTGTAAAGCAAGCAATGAAGGAAAGTTGTCAGTATGTAAAATATACCAAATACAATGAAAATAATATTTCAGCCTATTTATTTTTTTGAGTTTTGTTGATTTGCATACAAACCACTAAATAGAATAATCAATTATTTAAAAATTATATCTCATTATTGAAAATAATATCCATGTTCTTTTCAATACACTCCTTTGATCGAAATTATAAGGGGAAATTCAATTAATTTTGGTTGGTTGGTTGGTGATTGCAGGCGCGTCAACAGCTTAGGACATTAAGTTTCGTAAGTGTAATGCATGTTTTTTTCCTCGGGAGATGGCGGTGATTTCCCCCGCTGGATGGCGAGATCCGGCGCCGACCTACTGTAGCGGGGTTTCCCCTAACCAGGACTCTCCCACCAGCGGGGCACCGCCCCAATCGGGACAAGTTCTAAGCTCCAGACCGGACTCCCGGCATGTGTAGTAGTGTAGTGCATGTTAGTGTAAGTGTGTGTGTAATGGGAGAGGATAGGACAAGGAAGAGAGAGGAAAGATTGCGCGCGGTCCGTGGCCCGTTTGTTAGGGTACTGCTTCGGCATTCACCTAGTGTTGATCGGATAAACCACGGAAAACTACCGATTAGAGCAGCCGACCGCTAGAATTCTCGTCCAGACAGCGACTGAACTCGATCTAGCTGAAAAGCTAGTGTCGAAAATCCTGTCGCTTTCAGGACTCGAATCTAGGACCTCCCGGTCAGAGGCGCTGCAGAAATTCAATCAAGATAACTGCAAGCAGAAGGATCTGTGAGACCAGGTGCATGCACTGGCGCTACAGGAAGAGGTGCGTGTGTTCATAGGTTAAAGCTTTTTGCCCTGACGTATCCCTCCGCCCTCTGTTCGTACCGTCCACCGAGTCGAAGCCCAGCACGACTTCGTCGACGACGCTGTCGCGGTCGGGCTGCATGATGGAGACGACCCGCGCGCCGTACGAGCACAGCTGCACGCGCAGCCCGTCGGCGCCCACCAGCGTGTAGCGATCGGCCACGGCGCGCCGCCCGGGCTCCTCCGTGGGCACCATGCCCATCCCGTCGCGCTGCACCACCATTCCGGCCCCGCCCACCTACTCGCACGCCGATTCGTCCAAACCCAGCTGGCCAATTTGCATTCTCTGCCCGCGCTGTCAAATGTCCGTTACCGAAACATGGAGTAAGCTTCTTTGTGATGGGAAATTGGAATTCCGAGCTTTACTGTCCCCTTCCTCGGGCGAAATTGAATTGATCTGTTTTGCGGTGTGCGTGTGACCCGACTAGGTCAATCACCCGCGCCTAATTAATGGTTCCGTTGCCCGGAAACCACCTCTGAACTGCTAGGTATTATTAATGTTTCGTGGGTAACCAAGTAATACTAACATGGTTATGTAAAGTTCCTGGGCTGAACAGTTTGACAATTATTGAAATGTAACACCCCGTAAACCAAAAAGAGCCAATGACTTGATAATCCCAAAGTTTTGCCTGAAAGGGTACCCTGAATAAGATGGTAAAATGTTCCCCTAAACCAAATGACATATGAGTAGTTACACTACCTCTAAAATAAAAATAAAAAAACTTAAATGGTTTCTTACCCCCATCTCACCATCCACGTCCCTCTACAGCGAAAAATGTTTTTTTTTATTTTTTTTCAACTTACCATCTGATTGAATAATATGAAAAGTAAGAAAATAATATACACTATCAGAAAAGACATTTTTCGATTTTTTCTTACCTCCAAATTCAAACCCCAAAAATATTTTTAAAAAATTAACAAAAAATAATTTTTATTGCGTCTTAGAACCCTGGAGAAGACTCGAAACAATCTCAAAACACTAATTGTTGTGAATTTTTTCACATAATTTTTTATTGCTGGGCTATAATTAAAAAAATAAAACCATTCCAGCCTTTAAATCGCCTTGACTTTGAATATACTTTGAAAATGACTGCAACACTTCTGTGCAGTGAGTGAAAATCCTGTACACAGTTGAAACTGTAATGTTGTTTATGAAAGGACAAACCCACAGGCAGTGTGGGTATAGAAAAGAAAACATTTTTTCAACCGCCAAAACGTAAATTTCCGTGAAAATTTGGGAATCGATTGTTTTGCAACGTTATATATTTTTCTGTACTGAATATGTCTACATCAACAGTTATCACAAATCAGGTGAATAACCCCGTTGTAGATGGGAACGGCCGCTCCTGTTCACTATCAGTTTCATCTAATATACCTACGCTGTATGGATCCCCTCGTCACGTATCCGTTGTAGTGACGTCAGGGTGCCTGATGGGCCTAGTGCGAGTCAATGGGAACGCAGCGACAGGTCTCGTGCCGTGAGACCGGTAGCCGACATCACGCATCCATTGCGGTGACGTGAGCGGGATCATGATCGGCTTTGCAGGGCTCCCGCGGTGTGGCTGCCGGCCTGCCAAGTCACGCGTCCTTATGCACCCTGTCCTGTTAAAAATAAAGACTGGCGCGAGGCTATTCCACAATGCGAGCCTCGTCGGCTAAAGAAGGTTTCTGAAATAATTGTAGTCGAATAAAATTTCAACAACAATTTTTATTAAACAACGCCAGATCGTCAACAAAAACACAATACTACTTTGTCGCCTGCTGTTCCAAATCACAGTCCAAAAAAGTACAGCATCATCGACCACAATAACCAACAGAATAACCGTTTAACAAAAGCAAAATACAAAAGCAGAAGCGAAATATTTAGGCGCAGAACGTGGAACGTAAAGAAGGCGAACGCCCTCCCTTCGCTGCTTATACTTGGCCTTCGTCAGTGGAGGGTTCTCCTCCCCTCCTCGCTCTACATCAGCGATGTCCAACTTGTAAGGCCTCAAGAGCCACAACTAAAACCTTTAATATGGTTGTGGGCCGTATTTGCATTATTTCGGCGATTCACAACTGACTTCACCATATTATTGATCTCAGAAGTTTGCCGTCTGCTCTGAAACGGGTAGGGGGAGAGACATCATGCGTGATATCAGACCGTACCATGTATAACGGGGAAACACATTAGCATGATTTTGAATTTCTGAATTTACAAGAAAAAAATCTGAAATTTAAACTGAACCTATTGACCCCGACAGGATGCGTGAGCTAGGCGCGCAGTGTCCTCGCCTGACGTAGATGCACGTGACCAGTGGCGTTTTCTTTGGGTGTGCAAGTCGTGTGTCTTCGCCCAAGGAAATAAAAAAATATTTTTTCCTTTGAATTTATTTAGATTTTTTTGTTTATTCGGTCTTCCGTGCGATCGGCCTCATAGATCGGCACCAGCGCGTCCATGCATGACAGGCAGTACGCGAGCGATGCGCAGGCCGTTGGCGAATGCCTCCAACGTCTTGAGGTCGGATCGGGAGGCGGCAGCGCATGCGCGCGACATCCCTCATTCAAAGGTAAAGCGTGCCAAGGCGTTGGATCTCGATTTAACGGCCTGCTGGAAAGCGAGCGTCCGTGATTGTGATATTCTCCGTTGCCCATTGTAGCCTTGAGCAATACTCGTGAAATTAGTGATTTTTTTAAAAAGAATAGTGAAAAAGTGGAACAACAGTTGTAAATAATTGCTTTCCTTCCATTTCGTATGAAGTAAAGGAACAAGTGATTGAGTGATGGGCGATCGTGTCCTAATATTTCAGAAATTTAATATTTAAAATGAGAATTGAAGAATGGGAAAAGCGTCGAGCATGTCTTTATAAATACTGTAAAATGTGTTATTCCAATCTTTGCAGTAGAAAATACAAAATCCTCATTGTTGTTATTTTGCGACTATCCTCATTCATCTAACATAATTTAAAATAAATAAGGATTTTGTTTACATAATTGAATTTTACTCTAAATTTGTAAGTGAAAAGAGTAGTGTGGGATTAACACTTTCCTTCATTGCCAACTTTGCATGTTAGTGTAAGCGTGTGTGGAAGGGGTGAGGATAGGGTAACTTGGGGATGTGGTGAGTGGTATTAGGGGGAGAGGATTGATGGTTACTTCTCAGCTTTTATGTTTGGTATGATTTTTTTTATTTTTCAACAAGTTTTTGAAATATGAGCATTCTGATGTTCGGATATAAGCTCTATGAGCCCCATCGCAGTTTTACATTTCGGACGGTCGTCCTTCCGAAGCCATGTCACCGAATAATGATTCTTGTTCTTACGTAATCTGGTGGCACTAATGAGGGAAGAATGTTTAGCTTTAAGATCTTGAGATATTTTCTCTGAAGAAATAGACGGATGAATGTTTTTGTAGACCAGAAAGACCGTTTTTGTTAGTTGGGTCCTTGTAGGTATGGAACTGTTTATTAGTGCTTATAAATTTGCTTTTCTGAAATCTATTTGGTTAATTTTTGCTTTGCTATTATTATTGGTTGATGAGGTAAACTGGTGAGTGATGTGGGTCTTAATTTCATTCTTTATTTCTATAATATTTTCAATATTGTTAATATGGGTGGAAAGGGTTCTAAAATTTTCGGAAATTACAGGGACGGTGGTGTTTCTTGATACGGAACTAGATTGACTTCCTCGTAGACCCCTTACAGAGCTAAATCTGCTTTTAGTTGTACACTATATTCTTGGCTGGACACGATATTTTGTGTTGTTGCGGGTTTAGATTTGGATCACTATGCCCTCGCTTACCATTGGGCTCTTGGGAAATTGGTTCTGCACTTGCACTGCTGTTGACATTGCACTTTGAAGTACTCGTAGTGCCGTCAGCGCACTTCCCCAACCAGGTATCTCCCACCAGTGGGGCACCGCCTCAGCTGGGACAAGTTCTAAGTCCCCGGCCGGTCTCCCGGCACGTGTGGTAGTATAGTGTATGTTAGCTTAGGTGTATGTATAAGGGGTGAGGATATGACAAGGAAAATGAAGGAAAGATCGCGCGCGGTTCGTTGGCCGTTTGTTAGGGTACTGCTCCTGCATTCGCCTGGTGTTGATTGGAGAAACCACAGAAAAATACCGATCACAGCAGCCGGCCGCTAGAATTCTCCTCCAAACAGCGACTGAATTCGAACTAGCTGAAAAGCTAGTGTCGAAAATCCTGCCGCCGTCGGGACTCGAACCTAGGACATCCCGGGCGATGCCGGATCGACCGTTCCTGTCTATTCCCATCTCAAGTTTTTTTCCTTTAGATCTTAAGTAAATTCTGAGATGATCCGTTGTTTTGCTTCTGTATACTAAATGCAGCTTTTCCCCCTCCCAATCATCACATAGTTTACAGTGATTTTTATGTTAAATAAATAATTAGTTAATTGTAAACTTGTTAATTATAAACTAATAATGACAGCAGAACTAACTCACCATGACAGTATACGGCAAGTACAGAGGACAAAAATAAAATTGATCCAATTTTGATTTAAATTAGCTCCTGGTTTTCTTGTTTTCATTAGTCTAAAAATCTTTTCATCAATTTTCACTTGACTATTGTATCTGAGTTGAGCACTGATTTGAAATGAAAATAGTAACATTTATCTGACTGATGAGTAGACTACCAAAATTTATGTAACTGGGAAACTAATTCAGAATTTTATTTTGTGTTTGAGATTGGATATGTGATTAAATTGTTCCCAAAACGTGTTTAAATGTGAATTAAAATTTTGACTGAAAATTAAAACAAACCTTTCTAATCATACGAATACTGGAAACAGCTTACGAAGCTAATTAACTCCTACTTCGCTGGCTTTGACGGCAACTTGTCAGTACCAATAACTTCTAAAGCGAATAGTATTTGATCGCACCCCGCGGTTGTCCAATTGATTTTCAAATTTCAATATTTGACATACCTCTTATTCATATGTACCGTGCATTTCTTATTTTTTCCTCTTTTTTGATTCTAAATCAGCTATTAGATTATTTCAGGTTGCTGAACGGTTGTCAGCACAGGTTTGCTCTACACGAAATAGCTCACCGTCATGTAATTGTCTATAATTACTTTCTAAAAAATAAATATTACGAAAATGTGAAAATGTTTATTTGTAAATCGTTGCAAATCTTCATATTTTCGATTGGAATCCGCGACGGAGCAGGTCACTGAGAGCACATCTCATTTTCCCGAAGACCCTCCAAGGCGTCGACAAACCCGGAAAACCTGGAAAAGTCAATTTTCATTTCATTCAAGGAAAAATTAAACCACTATATCACATTTGAAATTAAAGAGAGATTATATAAATATATTGATCATTTGCGACTCAATATAAAGATACTGAGAAATAAAATGATCTAATCAGAAATCGGTCGTGATCTATTGAAATAATGTCCATAAGAATGCTATATATTGGTTGTAGATGTTTGGGATTGACCGCACCCGACCACAAGGCACAGCGATGTTGAACTTAATTTCCACGTCACGTGTAACTGGCGAGGTCATTTTTCAAATAAAAAATTGTTGCACTCGAATAATTTTAATATTTTGATAACAAAAATAAATTCCCCAGCTTACTTTACCCCTTGAGCACAAATTGACAATCAACTTTATTAACCAACTTATAAAAGTACAGCAAAGCGGGGCTACCAAGTCTGAAAACTAGAATTTCTCGCTCCCGAGTTACAGAAAAATTATATCCATCGAACTGCAGATTTGATTTTTTAGTAACAAAATAGTCCACAGTCACAGCCCCGGCACTACTCCTACCACAACTAGCAAAAGGAATGCTCAATAAAACGTGCGCGTATAGTTGGGTTTTCTTAACGTGGCGTCTCAAGGTCACTCCCGAAGGAGGGAGAGGGAAGGTAGACTCCAATAGACTGCTGCAACGTCACTACAGCTACGACTTTTGCAGCTCCCTATTGGAGTCTGCCTTCCCTCTCCCTCCTTCGCGAGTGACCTTGAGACGCCACGTTAAGAAAACCCAAGGACAGTGAAGGTACATTTTTGTGTATATTGATTGATTGATTTTTTCGTGTTTCCGGGCGCGTCAACTGCTCTGGCCATTAGTCCTGTTAGTGTAGTGAATGTTTTTTCTCGGGAGATGGCGGTGATCTTTCCCCGCTGGGTGGTGAGATCCGGGGCCGATCTACCGTCGGCTAGTGAGGTTCCCCTAACCAGGACTCTCCCACCAGCGGGGCACCGCCCCAGCCGGGACAAGCTCTAAGCTCCCGATCGGTCTCCCGGGATTTGTGGTAGTGTAGTGCATGTTAGCGTAAGTGTGTGTGTGTAAGTTGGTGTGCAAGAGGATAGGACAAGGAATGGGAAGGACAGATCGCGCGCGGTCCGTGGCCCGTTTGATAGGGTACTGCTCCGGCATTCGTCTGGTGGTGATCGGAGAAACCACGGAAAACTACTGATCAGAGCAGTCGGCCGCTAGAATTCTCCTCCAGACAGTGACTGAATTCGACCTACCTGAAAAGCTAGTGTCGAAAATCCTGCCGCCATCAGGACTCGAACCTAGGACCTCCCGGTTTATGTGTAGAGAAAAACCAAGGGGCCATTACTTTGCTCTCTGATCCATCGAGCAACTTGTGCACTTGGGCCTCAACCTTCGCTGACCTGGGGAGGCCGGGAGGTGAGCTGGCTGTTTGCAGGGTGGCTCGAGGAAGGCGCGGCGCCGACGTTCACCTGCGGCCACAGCTGCAGGAAATGCTGCGCACGCTGCATGTGCCCCACGGTCTTCACGTTGGCAGCGCCGTGCCTCTGCCCGCACCAAGGTGGATGACGGGAAAGACAGTTCCTTCACTTACCTAAAATTTGAAAATGTTTTCTCCATGAATATTTCACAATTCGCTCCACAAATAAAAACAATTTTGATCCCAAGAGATCGAAAAGGAATTAACATTGAGCGTTGAGTGAGGAAGTCTGCAATATATGACAAAATGCGCTCTCATTCGAGACATAATTACATGAGTTTAGGGTAGCAGAGTTACGTATTTCATTTTGACAAAATAGAGTTATTTTGCTTAGAGCGTTTCTACCCTGCTTAGAGAATTAAAACACCTCAAGCGACAAAATATGACCTTTTCCCGGGCCATCCCACGATACCTATGTATTCATTGAATACTTTTCTCCGTCTTACCCCACAAAATAGTGGAGATTAATCTATTTGATTATATTACAATGGGGTATGGGCGAAGTAAACAGTAGTTAATTTAACATATCGTAGTCAATCAAATGAACCTAATTCTTTTCACACAAAATGATACGTATTATTAAGAAATTCTTGATAAAATATTCGCAGTTTCAAATACTTCTCAAGAATAAAGGCGCGTGAAATCGTTGGCATATTACCTTTATGCTGGTCATTCAATTATATCAATTAAAAGAATTCAATGGATTTATTTATTTTATTTCACAAATTTATGGATATTATTGTATTTTAATATCTTACAGTACGTAGTGGGCGTACTTAAAATAAGCTCATTTGGTCCATCCTATATATTAAATTCATTCCACAAAGTTGATTAGAATATTCGAAAATGCAATGAGTCATCTTACCATATTATCGTGCTTAGAGAAATCAAACGCGTGAATCGTCGGTACCTTACCATTTAGCAGGTCCTTCAATTACTTGACATGGACTTATTGTTTTAGTTCTAAAATTTGTGGATATTATTATATCTTAATATCTTGCATTATGGAGAGGGCATAGTGATAAGTAGCTAATCAAACATGTTTTGCTCCATCCAATAATTCAATTCTGTCCACATCACATGATTAGAATGTTTAGGAAACCATTGACATATTACTTTATTATTCTTCCTAAATAATTGAAACGCGTGAACCATCGGCATCCTACCTTTATGTTGCCTCTTTAATTACGTCATTTCAGAAGATCCAGTAGACTTATTTGTTTATTTTACAAATCCCTAGATATTTATGTATTTTAATATCTTGCAGAAGAATGTCGGCGCTATGATCAGTAGCTAATCAAACTCATTTGCTCCATCCAAAAAATTCAATTCAGACCACATGACATAAATAGATTATTTAAGAAATCAATCAACTTTAACTTATTATCCGGATTAGAGAATTGAAACGTGCGAACCGTCGGCATCTTACCTTAATTTGCTCCTTGTATCCAGTCATTTCAGAAGATTCAGTGGACTAATTTGTTTTACTTCAGCAATTCCTAGATATTATTGCTTTTTAATATCTTGCAGTAGGAAGTGGGCGAAGTAATCACTACATTAAGCACATCTTTCGGTCCATCCAAAACATTAAATGTAGTCCACATATGATGATTAAAACATTGGAGGTATCAATTAGACATTACCTTAATATATTATCCTGCATAGATAATTGTAACGCTTTAACCGACGGCATCATACATTAACATTAGCCCTTCAATGACGTCATTTCAGAAGATTCAGTGGACTTATTGGTTTTCCTTCACAAATTTATGTATATTATTGTAGTGTGCGTATTGATCAGTAGGTAATCAAACTCCTTTGTACCATCATAATAATTCAAGTCATTCCACATAACAGAATTATAATATTTAAGAAATCTCCTACTGGAGGGATCAGGCGCAAAGATCAGTAGCGAATCAACTTTTTATGTTCCATTCAATATATTCAATTTAGTGCTTATAATTCACTTTAGTGCTTAGATTGTTTCGAAAATCAATACGTCATTACGTTAACTTATTATACTGCTTAGAGAAATGAAACGCGTGATCCGTCGGCAACATACCTTCATCTTGCACCTTCAATTATGTCATTTCAGTGGACGTATTTGTTCTACATCACAAACTCATGGATATTAATGTATTTTACTCTCTTGCAGTAGCGTGGGGGAGCAGTGTTCAAAAGCTAATAAAACGTGTTTTATTCCCCTAATACATTCCATTCAGTGCACACAACATAATTAACATATTTGAGACATCAAATAGACGTTACCTTAACTTATGAACCTACTTAGAAAATTAAAACGCGTAAACCATTGGCACCTTACCTTCATGCTGAGAATTCCATTACGTCATTTCAGAAGATTCACACGACTTATTTGTTTTGCATCACAAATTCGTGGATATTATTCTATTTTAACATTTTGCAGTAGGGAATAGGCGCAGAAATCGGTATATGATTATATATGTTATTGTATTATAATATCTTGCAGTAGGGAGAGGGGGCGGTGATTAGTAGCTAATAAAACAGGTTTTGTTCCACCCAATTCATTCACTTCAGTCCCCAACACAAGAGTAAAATATTTGAAACATCAATGAGTCATTACCTTAACTGATTTATCTATTTAGAAAATTGAAACACAGGAACCGTCAGCATCTTACCTGTATCTTGACCCCTCGAGGAGTTGAGAAGATTCAGTGGACGTATTAGTTTTTCTTCCCAAATTCGTGGATATGATTGTATTTTAATATCTTGCCTTAGGGAGAAGGCGAGGTAGTCAGTAGCTAATAAAACATATAATGTCTCACCCAATACATTCAATTCAGTCCACATCACATCAGTAAAATATTTGAAACATCAATTAGTCATTACCTTAACTGATGAATCCATTTGTAAAATTGAAACGCGACAACCGTCGGCAACCTACCTTTATCTTCACTCTTCAAAGGTTTGAGAAGATTCAGCGGATATATTTGTTTTGCATCCTGATTTCGTGTTATAATTATATTTTAATATCTTGCAGAAAAGAGTGGGCGCAGTAATCAGTAGCTAAGGAAACATGTTTTGTTGCTCCCAATACACTCAATTCAGTCGACATCACATGAGTAAGATATTTGAATCGTCAATGTATTATTACCTAAGCTGATGAATAAGCTTAGAAAATTGAAACGCGGGAACCGTCGGCATCTTACCTTTATCTTGACTCTTCGAAGATGTGAGAAGCTTTAGTGGACATATTTGTTTTGTTTCCCGAGTTCGTGTTTTAATTATATATTAATATCTTGTAGTAGGGAGTGTTCGCAGTAATCAGAAGCTAAAAAAACATGTTATTTTGCACCCAGTACACTCATTTCAGTCTACATCACATGATTAAAATATTTGAATCGTCAATAAATCATTACTTTAACTGATGATTCAGTTTAGAAAATTGAAACGCGGGAACCGTAGGCATTTTTACCTTGACTCTTCAAAGATTTGAAAAGCTTTAGTGGACGTATTTGTTTTGCTTCCCGAATTCGTGTTATAATTATATTTTAATATCTTGCAGTAGGGAGTGTTCGCAGTAATTAGAAGCTAATAAAACATGTTTATTTGCAACCAATACACTCAATTCAGTCTACATCACACGAGTAAAATATTTGAACCGTCGATGTATCATTACTTTAACTGATGAATAAATTTAGAAAATTGAAACGCGGGATCCGTCGGCATCTTACCTTTATCTTGACTCTTCAAAGATTTGAGAAGCTTTAGTGGATGTATTTGTGTTGCTTTTCAAATTCGAGTTATAATTGTATTTCAATATCTTGCAGTAGTGAGTATTCGCAGTAATCAGAAGCTAATAAAACATGTTTATTTGTACCCAATACACTCAATTCAGTCTACATCACAAAAGTAAAATCTTTGAAATTCAAAGAGTCATTACCTTAACTGATGAATTTATTAATAAAATTGAAACGCGGGAACCGTCGGCATATTACCTTTATCTTGACTCTTCGAATATTTGAAAAGATATAGTGAACGTAATGGTTTTGCGTCCGGAATTCGTGTTAAAAATGTATTTCAATATCTTGCAGTAGGGAGTGGGCGCAGTAATCAGAAGCTAATAAAACATGTTTTTTTGCACCTAATACACTCAATTCAGTCGACATCACATGAGTAAGATATTTGAATCGTCAATGTATTATTACCTTAGCTGAAAAATAAATTTAGAAAATTGAAACGCGGGAACCGTCGGCATCATACCTTTATCTTGACTCTTCGAAGATTTGAGAAGCTTTAGTGGACGTATTTGTTTTGCTTCCCGAATTCGTGTTTTAATTATATTTTAATATCTTGTAGTAGGGAGTGTTCGCAGTAATCAGAAGCTAATAAAACATGTTATTTTGCACCCAGTACACTCATTTCAGTCTACATCACATGAGTAAAATATTTGAATCGTCAATAATTCATTACTTTAACTGATGAATCAGTTTAGAAAATTGAAACGCGGGAACCGTAGGCATCTTTACCTTGACTCTTCAAAGATTTGAGAAGCTTTAGTGGACGTATTTGTTTTGCTTCCCGAATTCGTGTTATAATTATATTTTAATATCTTGCAATAGGGAGTGTTCGCAGTAATCAGAAGCTAATAAAACATGTTTATTTGCAACCAATACACTCAATTCAGTCTACAAAACATGAAAAAAATGTTTGAACCGTTGATGTATCATTAATTTACTGATGAATCAATTTAGAAAATTGAAACGCGGAAACCGTCGGCATCTTACCTTTATCTTGACTCTTCGAAGATGTGAGAAGCTTTAGTGGACATATTTGTTTTGCTTCCCGAGTTCGTGTTTTAATTATATTTTAATATCTTGTAGTAGGGAGTGTTCGCAGTAATCAGAAGCTAATAAAACATGTTTATTTGCAACCAATACACTCAATTCAGTCTACATCACATGTGTAAAATATTTGAACCGTCGATGTATCATTACTTTAACTGATGAATAAATTTTGAAAATTGAAACGCGGGATCCGTCGGCATCTTACCTTTATCTTGACTCTTCGAAGATTTGAGAAGCTTTAGTGGACGTATTTGTGTTGCTTTCCGAATTCGTGTTATAATTGTATTTCAATATCTTGCAGTAGTGAGTGTTCGCAGTAATTAGAAGCTAATAAAACATGTTTATTTGCACCCAATACACTCAATTCAGTCTACATCACAGGAGTAAAATCTTTGAAATACAAAGAGTCATTACATTAACTGATGAATTTATTAATAAAATTGAAACGCGGGAACCGTCGGCATCATACCTTTAACTTGACTCTTCGAATATTTGAGAAGATTTAGTGAACGTAATGGTTTTGCGTCCGGAATTCGTGTTATAAATGTATTTCAATATCTTGCAGTAGGGAGTGGGCGCAGTAATCAGAAGCTAATAAAACATGTTTTTTTGCAACCAATACACTCAATTCAGTCTACATCACATGAGTAAAATATTTGAACCGTCAATGTATCATTACTTTAACTGATGAATCGACTTAGAAAATTGAAACGCGGGAACCGTCTGCATCTTACCTTTATCTTGACTCTTCTAAGATTTGAGAAGATTCTTTGGACCATTTTGTTTTGTTTTCCAAATTCGTGTTAAAATTATGTTTTAATATCTTGCACTAGGGACTGGCGCGGTATTCAGTAGCTAATAAAACATGTTTTGTTCGACACAATGCATTCAATTCTGTCCATATCAGATGAGTAAAATATTCGAAACATCAATGAGTCATTAGCTTAAATGATGAAACTATCTCGAAAATTGCAACACGGGAACCGTCGGCATCTTACCTTTATCCTGCCTCCTCGAAGATTTGTGTAGATTCAGTGGACGTATTTGTTTTGCTTCCCAAAATCGTGTTATAAGTATGTATTAATATCTTGCAGTATGGAGTGCGGGCAGTAATCAGTAGCTAATAAAACATGTAATGTCTCACCCAATACATTCAATTAAGTCCACATCACATTTGTAAAATATTTTAAACATCAATGATTCATTACCTTAACTGATGAAACTATTTGTAAAATTGAAACGCGGAAACCTACGTCGGCATCCTACCTTTATCTTGTCTCTTCGAAGATTTAAGAAAATTCAGTTTACATATTGGTTTTGCTTCCCAAATTCGTGTTATATTTATATTTTAATATCTGGCAGAAAGAAATTGGGCACAGTAATCAGTAGCTAATAAAACATGTTTTGTTGCTCCCAATACACTCAATTCAGTCTACATCACATAAGTAAAATATTTAAAATTCAAAGAGTCATTACCTTAACTGATGAATTTTTAAAGAAAATTGAAACGGGGGACCCGTCGGCTTCTTACCTTTATCTTGACTCTTCGAATATTTGAGAAGATATAGTGAACGTAATGGTTTTGCGTCCGGAATTCGTGTTATAAATGTATTTCAATATCTTGCAGTAGGGAGTGGGCGCAGTAATCAGAAGCTAATAAAACATGTTTTTTTGCACCTAATACACTCAATTCAGTCTATATCACATGAGTAAGATATTTGAATCGTCAATGTATTATTACCTTAGCTGATGAATAAATTTAGAAAATTGAAACGCGGTAACCGTCGGCATCTTACCTTTATCTTGACTCTTCGAAGATTTGAAAAGCGTTAGTGGACGTATTTGTTTTGCTCCCCGAATTCGTGTTATAATTATATTTTAATATCTTGCAGTAGGGTTTGTTCGCAGTAATCAGAAGCTAATAAAACATGTTTTTTTGCAACCAATACACTCAATTCAGTCTACATCACATGAGTAAAATATTTGAACCGTCAGTGTATCATTACTTTAACTGATGAATCAATTTAGAAAATTGATACGCGGGACCGTCGGCATCTTACCTTTATCTTGACTCTTCGAAGATTTGTAAAGATTCAGTGGACGTATTTGTTTTGATTTCCAAATTCGTGTTATAATTATGTTTTAATATCTTGCACTAGGGACGGGCGCGGTATTCAGTAGCTAATAAAACATGTTTTGTTCGACCCAATTCATTCAATTATGTCCATATCAGATGAGTAAAATATTCGAAACATCAATGAGTCATTAGCTTAAATGATGAAACTATTTCGAAAATTGCAACGCGGGAACCGTCGGCATCTTACTTTTATCCTGACTCCTCGAAGATTTGTGTAGATTCAGTGGACGTATTTGTTTTGCTTCCCAAAATCGTGTTATAAGTATGTTTTAATATCTTGCAGTATGGAGTGGGGGCAGTAATCAGTAGCTAGTAAAACATGTAATGTCTCACCCAATACATTCAACTAAGTCCACATCACATTTGTAAAATATTTTAAACATCAATGAATCATTACCTTAGCTGATGAAACTATTTGTAAATTTAAACGCGGAAACCGTCGGCATCCTACCTTTATCTTGTCTCTTCGAAGATTTAAGAAGATTCAGTTGACATATTTGTTTTGCTTCCCTAATTTGTGTTATAATTATATTTTAATATCTTGCAGAAAGAAATTGGGCACAGTAAGCAGTAGCTAATAAAACATGTTTTGTTGCTCCCAATACACTCAATTCAGTCTACATCACATAAGTAAAATATTTAAAATTCAAAGAGTCATTACCTTAACTGATGAATTTTTAAAGAAAATTGAAACGGGGGACTCGTCGGCTTTTTACCTTTATCTTGACTCTTCGAATATTTGAGAAGATTTAGTGGACGTATTTGTTTTGCTTCCCGAATTCGTGTTTTAATTATATTTTAATATCTTGCAATAGGGAGTGTTCGCAGTAATCAGAAGCTAATAAAACATGTTTATTTGCAACCAATACACTAAATTCAGTCTACATCACATGAGTAAAATATTTGAACCGTGGATGTATCATTACTTTACCTGATGAATCAGTTTAGAAAATTGAAACGCGGGAAACGTAGGCATCTTTACCTTGACTCTTCAAAGATTTGAAAAGCTTTAGTGGACGTATTTGTTTTGCTTCCCGAATTCGTGTTATAACTCTGTTTTAATATCTTGCAGTAGGGAGTGTTCGCAGTAATTAGAAGCTAATAAAACATGTTTATTTGCACCCATTACACTCAATTTAGTCTACATCACAGGAGTAAAATCTTTGAAATTCAAAGAGTCATTACCTTAACTGATGAATGTATTAATAAAAGTGAAACGCGGAAACCGTCGGCATCTTACCTTTATCTTGACTCTTCGAATATTTGAGAAGATATAGTGAACGTAATGGTTTTGCGTCCGGAATTCGTGTTATAAATGTATTTCAATATCTTGCAGTAGGGAGTGGGCGCAGTAATCAGAAGCTAATAAAACATGTTTTTTTGCACCCAGTACACTCATTTCAGTCTACATCACATGATTAAAATATTTGAATCGTCAATGTATCATTACTTTAACTGATGAATCAGTTTAGAAAATTGAAACGCGGGAACCGTAGGCATATTTACCTTGACTCTTCACATATTTCAAAAGCTTTAGTGGACGCATTTGTTTTGCTTCCCGAATTCGTGTTATAATTATTTTTTAATATCTTGCAGTACGGAGTGTTCGCAGTAATCAGAAGCTAATAAAACATGTTTTTTTTTGCAACCAATACACTCAATTCAGTCTACATCACATGAGTAAAATATTTGTACCGTCAATGTATCATTACTTTAACTGATGAATCAATTTACAAAATTGAAACGCGGGAACCGTCGGCATCTTACCTTTATCTTGACTCTTCGAAGATTTGAGAAGAGTCTTTGGACCAATTTGTTTTGATTTCCAAATTCGTTTTATAAAATTGTTTTAATATCTTGCACTAGGGACTGGCGCGGTATTCAGTAGCTAATAAAACATGTTCTTTGCACCCAATACTCTTAATTTTCTACATCATATGAATAAAATATTTAATCGTCAAGGTATCATTACCTTAACTGATGAATCTATATACAAATTTGAAACGCGGGAACCGTCGGCATCTTACCTCTATCTTGACTCTTCGAAGGATTTGAGAAGCTTTTTGAGTGGACGTATTTGTTTGTTTTTCCCTAATTCGTGTTATATAATGAGGTTTAATATCTTGCAGTAGGGAGAGTTCGCAGTAATCAGAAGCACAAAACATGTTTTTTTGCACCCAATACACTCAATTTTCTCTACATCTATGAGTAAAAATATTTTAAACATCAATGAATCATTACTTTAACTGATGAAACTATTTGTAAAATTGAAACGCGGAAACCGTCGGCATCTTACCTTTATCTTGTCTCTTCGAAGATTTAAGAAGATTCAGTTGACGTATTTGTTTTGCTTCCCAAATTCGTGTTATAATT
>BLKR01016222.1:0-33735 GCA_011170035.1 Teleogryllus occipitalis | reverse complement strand
TCAATCAACTGATAAGATGACTCACAATAAGTAGTCATAAATTAAGAATAAAAACATCTTAGTGATCTTAATGACTTCATGCGTTAGTTGCAGAGAGATGTTATTGCAGCGTTATTGATTAAATGCAGAAATGATCCAATATTTTCTAAGAGTAGGCGAGCAGTTCTATTAGATACCCTCGTAAAAAGACAATGTGAGAAATGTGGATGTGAAAATATCGGATCCAAATAATACAAGCCTTTAAGAAGAAATTATATGAATCAAAGTATTTTATGAAAACATTCAGAAATGCTGTGTTACATCTTGCGAGCTGACAGAATCAGCAGAGAAAGAAACTTTAAATCCTTAGGATTTTGACTAGACGTAGAGATTCGTTTTGAGCTGTGTTATTGGGAATAGTAAAGAGGAATAGGGAGTTACTTCATCCTGAGGCACTACTACAATTATGTCTATGAATTGATCGGAAATCAGAGAGTAGAACACCAATATGTATTCTTCAATGGCTTCTTCCCAAAGCTGATAAGAAAATCATAAACTATGCTACCGCAACTACTTTCTTACTCGAAATGCTTATACAAACCTTTCTGAAACAATAATAGTATTCAATAATCCTTGCGAAAGCAGTGAAAATCAAACCAGAGTTAAACATGCATTTATTTGGCATTGTAACGTTTATAATTTCACACTTCCCGATTCTTATAACAATTGAAATTTGCAAATTGAATCCGATATTCTGTCACACTGATATTCTCTCTCACACCCAAACATCCACATGCCTATGACGGAGGCCATCCGTCTCTCCAGTTGCTTCATGAAGCCCTGCAGAGGCCAGGTCTTTATTCTGCAACCAACCGTCAGACAAGTTAATTAAGCAGGTAGTTGCCCCACCTGGTTTTATGACATACAAGAGAAGAGTAGTTCAAACCTGCACATTACTAAGTGGCGGCCAGTGGCTCAGCTCATCGCGTCTGTGGAACCCGGAATGTGACCAAGCGGGAATACCAAATCCGTTCCCCTCCGCTCGATAAGTAAAAGTTCCGATATCTTTCTGTGACATACATGGCTTCATAAAAAAATGGTGTGATTATCTTTCAGATGGCAGTAACCTCTGTCTGGATTTCAGCGTGACTACTGTGCCGCAGCATATTTAGTATTAGTACTAAATTAAAAATGTCGTCAGTCAGTGCTTGTGATCTATTTTGGTTCCCGTTTTAAACGATCTTTGTAATCCAGAATATTCAAAAGGTATAATATTTATTCGCGAAGAATTGGACTTAATTTATATTGAAGACAAATATTACGTTCACATTTCAAGAAAACACATCCAAAATACTTTCTTATAAATTCACATTTCAGTTTCATTCTATCGCATCGTCGACTCTCGTAGTGAATTAATTCAAACCCGTAGGTATTTGTGTTGAACTGTAGAGGGAATCAAGGAATCGGCATTCTATTTCCAAACGAGGGAATACAGAAAGATGTCCAGAGAAAACAGCAATATGATTTTGATGGCAATGGAGGCATGTTTACTGTGTAGTTGTAAATTAATAAGAACATTAACCTATATAAGGGAATGTGCGTATGTCTGTCGCATATTTACGCAAAAACTACTCGACCAACTTCACTGAAATTTTCACACTTTTTTCTTAATAGTATTGGGAATATTTGATGAGCGATTTGAATTAAATTGGATACGTGAGGGCGCTGTTTTTGCAAAGTTAATATACGCCGTGTCGGGGAAACATTGCTTGAAGGGTGATCTATGGCTATCTTTTTGAATTACACTGACGGATTACACCCTTGGACTCATAATATCGAATAACATTGAAGTTGCGATGGAGAAAGCAGGAAGTCTGAACCAAATGCTGGCGGTGGACAGCATTATTCAAATATTTGATTTTTAAAAGGTAGTGTTCTACAGTAAAGTGTAGTTAATTGTCATTGAATAAATTTATTTTGAACTTGAATAGTATTTATTAATACACTGCAATAGCGAAGCATTGCCAGGTCTGCTAGTATTTAATAAGAATGAAAAAATACAATTACAAATAGGCGCAACCTGTTGATTTAGCCAGTATTATCATTGTCTCCGCAGCAACTCTGTCCAGGAGGTCTCAGGATTCGAGTCTCGACGGTTAGATTGGCGGATTTTCTGAACTAGCTACAGTCGCTGCAGCTAGAGGTGAATGCTCTGATCGATAGTTTTCCGAGATTTCTCCGATCACTACCAAGTGAATGCAGGAGCAAAACTCTAACAAACAAGCCACGCACAGCGGGCGAACTTTCCTTCCCCATCTTTGTTATATCCTCTCTCTTTACACACACACACACATACTTACACTTACATGCACTACGTTACCGCACACCGGGAGATCAGTCAGGAGCTTAGAGCTCGTCCCAGCTAGAGCGGTGCCACGCTGGAAGAGATACACGCAGAGAGAAATTCCCCCACAAGCCAACATGTAGGTCGGATCTCACGAATCAGCAGGGAATGAACAGTGCCACCTTTCAGGCTAAAACATTCAATACACTATCGGGGCTAATGACCACAGCAGTTAATGTGTTCGGACACAATAAATCAATCAACAAAGTCGGCACATTTTTCATTACTTGCAATATATTAAAACAGTCGGGGTGGTGGCTTGGAATAGCAATGAAACAGAGACCGGTGACTTGGAGCAGCAAAAATGTTACCTTGGAGTATGTGGAAAATGGAGTCCTGGAACAACGAAAATTGTCTCTTCTGAAGCGGCACACGTGAAAACATGCAATCGTTCTTCCTTGTCCCATGACGTTAGCTGTGTTGTAAACAGTGACGCACTGAGTATAAAAATATGATGGAAATATCAGGTATGAGAAATTGCGGGTTACCATAATAAAATATTTGCATTTTCAGTTAAAATCAAAACTGTTCCATTGTTTTCGCATTTTTCGGTGTTTCGAGGTATCTGAGGAATCCTTTAACACCTCTCCCATGGCCAGAGGCTGTTTAGCTTTCCATCAATTTATGCGTATATTCGAAATTAATAATACAGATATTTTTTAAAATTTAAAGACCAATTATTTTTCTTCTTGGTGCATTATTTAACTGAAAACAACGGTTTTAGAATTTATTTTTGTTTTAACGCACCGATTTCAGTCATATTATTCTGATGCAAAATTCCAGACCCACTTGATCGATCGCTTCTCGGGTCTTGGGCGGGCTACTGCTCGCTCATCTCCACCGCCTGCGGCGAGCTGCTGTCCACCACCGCCTCACGATCTGTGCGCTGCGGTCGAGTCCCATTATTTATTTGCAGAAGAAAAAAATGCTGCAATTGCTAAATTCTGGATAGTGGGGAAGAGGCTAACTTTAAAAATTGACGACTAAAGGACACGACGGAGTGAAGACAAATAAAAGAGAACGACGAAAAGCAATTCAACCATGCATTCCCATATTTCGTAAGATTGCGTTGTACTTTGACGTTTTATAGACATCACATGTTCCTTTCTGCATTGTTTTACTTTTGCCTCCCTTTTGTCAGGTGAAGGCGGTTGTGCGTTTCCTGTATCTTGCTTCTGGGACTTGTTAGTGCAATTTGCTCTGCATGCTGTGGGTTGCATTTTAAACAGATTATCCTGTATAACCAAAGGTGCAGTATGCTGGAAGAGTTCACATCATCATCTGCAGGTAGGCAAGAAAGCAAAAAAAGAGGCCTAAAATAGAAATGAAGTGACAATTAGTGGGCCAGTTGGTATGTCGTTACGTGCTATCTAATCCGATGCAGAGGGGCCCATTTGGAGGCGCCTTTCGGAAAAGGCCATTGCCACGCGGGTGGGACTGGCGCCGGGCCGTGTGCCAGGGCCGGCGCCGCGGGTGGGGGTGGGGAAAACCAGCCAGAGGAACCCCGCGGAAGCAGTGGCGTGTCATCTGGGTGGGACGGGGCGGGGAGAGGGGAGAGGGGAGAGGGGTGGCGGGCTGCGGCGGCGCGCGCAAGCGCCCAGCGCCGAGCGCGGCTCGTTGCGAACCAACAACAAAGAGAACCTCTCCTCTCCCGAGGAATCGAGATTCATATCCAGAACTGAAGAGCTCGGTGAATGCGGATCGTTTCCTTATCTCAGATCATGATCACCTCCGTCGGCCGGCTCCGCTCCGCGCTCTAACTACATGCATGCCTCCATATAATACGCACCGCCACGACAATAACGTCGGACGCCGCCGCGCCGTGCCACGCCGCGCCACGCCGCGCCACGCCGCGCCACGCCGCGCCACGCCACGCCACGCCACGCCGCGCCACGGCTGTTCGCGGCCCCCGGCGCTCCTGTGCGGGCAACGCTCAGAGGGCGCCGGCGGGGAGCAGCGGGGCGGGGTCGGCGCAAGGGAGAGCACCGGACGACGGCCGCCCTCGGAAATTCGTGCCCAGCCAATGAAGTGATTTGGCCGGCCCTCCACGAAGGCGATCTGCGCCCCAGAGGCGGCGGTGGCCTCGGCGCTGATTGCAGTGCTGCGCCTCCTCGTTTCCCACCTGCGTCTTTGCGCTCCGCCCCCGCCACTCCGTCAGAGGGCGCTCCCAAAGACGCCACTGTCGTTGCTCGCTATTTCCCAAGCACACGTTTTCTTCACTTCGCTCATTACTTCCACTTTGAGATTGAGGCTCACGGATGGAGATACGGTTTGGGCATAGTGGTTCGCAATCTGGCCAGGCTTATTACTTTCGGTTTCAGGTAATAAAGATGTTGAATGAGAAGGGGACCGATACAGCTTATTGTGTAGGAAACAGGAGAATGACATGCATGACAGTAAATTCTTGTGAAAATTTAACGCAAGTACGTTTGGCATGTAACGAATTCAAACGTTCAGCACGCAAGAATTCGAACTCTGAAGTGGGAAGAGAGGGTCCGGCCAATACGACACAGATGGCTCAATTGCATCCATACTCTGAACGCCATTGGTGGGCCATCACCGCAAACTCGCTAATCAGCATCATCGCCGTCGTGACACGTCGAGGAGATCACAAATGGCAGAATGAGAACAGATTTTGTATGTGCTTATTACTATTTGTGAGATAATAAGGAGAAAAAACACATCTTCCCCTTGCTTTTTGCTTATACTTTGATATTTTTCCTTCCATTTTTCAAGGTAAATCCACTTTGGAAATGAAACACGATTTTTACGTCAATTGAAGGCCTGTAGTTATTCTGAACTCCTTGGCTGCGGATTTGAATTAATATCCTGGCAGCTTCTGAATCAATTACCTTTCTCCACATACGGTTTTTCGTTCAGTTTCTCAATCTATTAAGTAAATTTAAGCAAATGCTTATATGCGAGTGCTCTTGGCTATCCGGGTGACGTCACGTCGAAGACTTGATGCCGACTTTTAGACCATCTTGTTGTTGCCTTCCTCAGGACTGGTCTGCTTCTGTATTTCACGTGCTGATACGGTCTCTCGCTTTCATACGAACACTAAATATAGCGAGCTTTCCTCACGCTGAAACGTCACACACCGTTTTTACTGTTTCGATTTTAATTTAAATATTTTATTTAAATTGAATTTTTATATCTTTAAAAAATATTTTTCTTTATTCTGCATTTCCGACAGTCTTTCCATGGAACTGAAGAATTTTCATATTTTTTGTTTAAGTAAATCATCTCCGTATTACCAACAAATAACTCACGTTGTGCAAAGAGAACAATACAAACGAAGGAGTTATGATCATTTTGCGGGTTCGACTTGAAGTGTAGCGAGATCGACCACCAATAAAATTCTCTTTTTGAAGCCAGTTGTCTTCAGAATTCTGTTCTTGATTTACGACGCGGTTCTCAATCCCTGTGTGAAAAGCCTGAATCCGGGGAGTGTGAGGTGCAGCATTGCATCACACGCCACGCTCCGTGGGCGCTCCCCACGGGCGCGAAGCGGAGCTCATTTGTCGATGTTGCTTTGAATAAATTCATTGTGGAGTGTCCATTTGTTGTAAAGGAAGATGCGCGCTGGCAGTGGGCCGGAGACCCTGGCCGTCTGGTAGGTCCGCAGCTCGCCCCTCGGCCGCCGCCCGCGCCCTCGTGAGCGGCGCTGGGAGCCCACGCAGCTCTTGGCGGCGCGCAGCGCGGCAGTCACGCATGACATGCTGCGCTGCCGCGGCCTCCCAGCGCCCCTGCGCATGCCCGCGCCCCGCGCCCATTGTCCATTGTCCGCGTTCCGTGAGGATGAAAGTCATTTGTAGCCGCAGACAGAGCCATGACTTCGTTCTCGAGAGTCGTGTCTAACACCGCCGGGAAGAACTGGTGTAGCCATCGCGCGCCCTCCAACGCGCCCACTCTTTCACGTGGTAGCCGCCGCCGCCGCCTCCGCTGTCTCGGCCGCGCTCCGCGCTCTCTTCTGCGCAGCTCCTCGTGCCGTATGAGACGTTTCAAGAGAGGCTCTCCACGGAGAACTTCGAGGCGGACGCCGCCGCCTCGCCCTGCCGGGAGAGAGGAGCGCAGGGCGTGGGGTGGCACGGCACGGGTGGCAAACGGGCTCGCGGCCCAGGGCTTGCACGCGGGACGCCGTACGCCCCGCCCCGGAAGCGACACACGGGTGAGAGGGGAAGAGAGCAACGTGTGCGTGTGATCCGCAAGGTGTCGGAAAAGGAGACGGCGGCTACGACTAGGTGTCGGAAAAAGAGACGGCGGCTATGACAAGGTGGTCACTACGACAATGACGTCTGTGAAAAATGCTCTCTCTCTCTCTCTCTCTCTCTCTCTCTCTCTCTCTCTCTCTCGGCCCAGTAAGCACAAGGAGAAAGCAGTGGAGATGACGGCGCGCTGATGACAGAGTTGACGGGAGGCGGAGTGCCGAAGAAACACCTCACTGACTCGCGGCATCGGTGGGGTTGTGAAGGAAGCAGGGGTAGATACGAGGCGGTGATGTCGGAAGAGGCGGGTGGCGGCGAGAGAAAGGTCGGAATAGACGCGGCGGCTGCGACGGCGTCCCATCGGAGATGACTGAGGAGGTAGGCTGAGGCGGAGGCAGTTGCGGGTGGCGGAGGGTGGGAGGCCGTGGCGCCGGGGGCGGCGGAAGGGGTGGATGCGCGAGCAGGGGCGGAGGCGGGGAAGCGGGCCGGGGGCGCCAAGGCGGGGCGGGGCGGCGGGAAGCCGTTTGAAGAGACGCCGCCCCGCGTCCGCTGATACCGCCCCTGCGAGGCCCGGGCGGCGGGCGGCGCGGCGAGGTGAGGCGCGGCATGGCGCGCTGGGTGGCGCGTTGGGTGGTGCCGGGCGTCTGGGGCTAAAAGCCTCTCCAAAACGCTCCGAGCTCCGCGATAGACACAGGCGTTGTCACCCGCTCTCGTTTCCCAGGGTGTGGATAATGACTGGGTCCCCCGCACACTATCGTATTGAGGGAGGTGGCCGTAATAAAAAGCGGGACACCTTAACGCACCTCGCGTTCCGCCGAGGAATTTCAATGGGGAGGCCGGCCCAAGTGCTCGCGCATTATTCATGATACCATCTAGATGGTGAATTACCTAACCGGAGATCCTCCTACGCTCCACGCTACAAAAAATTCAGAGGCTCGATTATTTATTGCTGGAGATGCACGACGTTACACAGACGCACGCAAACTTATTTGAGTTTTAAATTTTATATTATTTATTTTGAGATTTAAATTCTTTATTACATTGAATGCGCTTTTGTCGTTTCCATTTAAGTACTTTCGTGGATCTGTGTCCGAACGTTCATAATATGTAAATGAATTCCGAATTTGTTTCACTTTCGTGTTCATTGATACATAAAAATTCATCATGAGTGTCGATTTTGTGTGATTCAGTTGACCATGAAAAATTAGTATTCATTTTACGTACAAATACAAACATATCTCACAAATTGACGAGAATAGAAATTCTTCATTTATCGTCTTTTAATTGCTCTTCGTTAAATATACTTTCCACGTGTATGCATATGTAATTGTAATTGATAATGGAAAAAATCGACAATTTCATGAATAATACCCTTTCTCTTGATCTAATCAGGCCAAGCAAATATGTACACATTTTAAAATAATGTAATACTGCCATAATATACCGAGTAATGATAACATTGACATAATGAAAATAAATAAATCTTTTATGTTCTCGCGTACCTTACCAATGGTGTACCTTTCTTATATTTAACTACCGTTAAAATAAGAAAACTACACATATTCAGTAACAGTACTGAATTCTATTACACTGTACAATGTAAACACTGCGTTTTCTTTGGACTTCGAATACAGTCGCTGTAATAACTGAAATATATTAACTTCGTAATGCTCTGGTTTCTTCTGTTTTATAGACCCCAGAAATTTCTTTTATCGAGTGGTGAATTTTATCCAGTTGGAGATTTTTTTTCATTTACTACATTTGCCTCACACTATCCAAAACTTTTTACAACCAAAAACTACTTTCAAAATATTCGATTTTTAAAATCGGTGGGTTAAATGTAAACAATAATGAAACGAACGGCGAAGACAACAAGAACAAAGCACCTGTAATGGACGTCAGAGCGAATGGTTTCCTCCCCGTGGTTCACTTGATTGATTAATTGATTTGTGTTTCCAGGCGCGCCAACTGCAATGGTCATTAGTCCTGTATCAAGGCAAGAATTTGCGATTCGGCTCCGAGATACACGTCAGCTTGGGAAAAGTTTCCCTTCCCCCCAAGTATCTCAGCTAGCGGGTCACAACCGCGGCCGGGAAAAGCCCTACGGTCCCGATTGGTTTTCAGACATGTGTTCTGTGCTAAGATTACAAAATGACATGTCACTTTTTAGAAATTTTTCATGTTAGCAATTGGAAACATCAAAATGTCGTAAAAAATTACTCTGTGGCTTTTGTCTTACTGCAATTTGCTACCATTCTTTTTTCATAAACTACAAGGGAAATACACCTTTTGCCTATTTCTAAATATTAACAAACAAGAGTGACTTATGTCATTTTGTGTCTCATGTCATGAGAAAGTGACATATTATTTTACCATCTTAGCACAGTGTTATAAGTAGGGGGCGGATTTTAATGAAATGTCATTTTTTCTTTTCACTTTAGAACAATGCCGTTTAGTGTAGAAATTCATTTTATGATACAACAAAACGAAATGGCCCATTTTTATAGGTCATTATTTTGAATTTTTCGTTGATTGCGATTAATAAGTCATTTTTTTACATTTTCCGTCTTTTTTAATGCATTTTCTGCTGATTTCATCGATTTTAATGTCATTTTAATGGTACATGCTTCAAATAATATTTACGAGATGCAACAAATGTTCTTCAAAGAATTTACTTAGTAGGCTATTCGATTTATTCGCTCGGAAATTGTTTTGACAGCCGTTGTATGTAATTCTTGTGATGTATATCAGCGCCATTGACGGTTTTGCCGATTTCGGGATTACTAAAGACAGAGATTTCCTGGTCCAAACCAAAAGATTGCAAGCTGAGTTCACTCGAATGAATGGAAGAAGTCTCGTTTACATCAGTAACGTATCCAACAGCTTGAGTTGGTCCATCCGAACAGGTTTTGATGATTTTTTTACATCATTTCTCTTTGGTTTTAGGGCATTTTAAAACAATTTTAAGAGCATTTTTTGACCATTTTGGCTATATTTAGGACATCAAATTCCGCCCCTAGTTATAAGTGTAAGAGTGAGTGTAAAGGGAGCGGACGGGGGAAGGACAAGGAAGGGAAGATGGCGCGCGCTCCGTGGCCCGTTTGTAAGGGAAGTGCGCCGGCCTTCGGTGAGCGTGGCGCACATGTGTCGGCGGTGCGCGCAGTGGCGCACGCTTTGCTGTCGCGCCGAGGGGCGCTCAAGTGGCTTCGTTGGGCGGCCGCGCCGCCGCCGCGCGCCTGTCTGCACCTGTCGGGGGCGCAGCTGGGCGAAATGGGCGTCTAACTGGAGAGCGGCGCTCACATAATACGCCGCCGACGCGGCGTAACGGCACGCGCTGCTCGCCTCCTCGGGCTTTCTTAGCGGAGTTGTCAAACACGAAAGCACGCGGTCATTCAGAGCAATGAGCCCGCGCGGCGCGGCAAGGCGCGGCAGGAAGCGCGCATTCCCGCGACAGGCACACACTGCCATCAGAGCCTCTTCTCTGCAACTTCTTGGATACGTAGTTTAGGCAATGTAATGCTGCGGAAAATAATGTCGGGATTTAGATGGAAATACAAGTTTTGAGGGTACCTAAAGCAGAAAAATGTTCAATAACGTCAGTCTGTATTTGATTGATCAGTGATTCTAGGCGCGTCAACGGCTAAGGTCATTAGTCCCATAAGAGTAGTGCATGCGTTTCTGCTCGTGAGGTGGCGGTGGTCTTCCCCCGCTAGATGTTGAGATCCGGCGCTGACCTACCGTCGGCTAACGGGGTTTCCCCAACAAGGTATCTTCCACCAGCTGGGAAACGCCCCAGCCGGGACAAGCTCTAAGCTCCTGACCAGTGTGATAGTGAAGTGCATGTAAGTTGAAGTGTGTGTAAGAAAGGGGTGGATAGGACAAGGAATGGGAAAGAAAAATCGCGCGTGGTCCGTGGCCCTTTGTTAGGTTTCTGTTCCGGCATTTGCCTGGTTATTGACCCGAGAAACCACGGAAAACTACCTGTCAGAGCTACCGGCAGCTAAAATTCTCCTCCAGGCCAGAAAATCCTGACTCCATCGGGACTCCAATCTCTGACCTCCCGGTCAGAGGCTCTGCAGTGACATGAGAAGATGCCCTGAGTCACCTCTCTCGGTCTGCCTGTTCGTGCGTCCGACAGATTATACGGACCATCCGACTGACGGTCCGTCCGTCCCGCCGGCCGGCGGTCCGTATGATCGTCTCTCCGTCTGTCGACCGACCATCCTTCCGTCTGAAAACCACTAGAACCTAAATCGCACCAGCATTTTCGCCAAAATGTGTATCGATAAATCGTGCCAAACTCAAGGTCTTAAGAATTTTCAACGGATCTTCCATTCGGAGTACTTTAGAAAAAGCCAAAAATATCTCCAATTTTTTATGTAAATTTCTAGCTAATAGAGCTAAGTTGCCTTAATAATATACCAACTGTCCGAATATAATTAAAACCTCGAGTTTCGAAAATTGGAAAAGTTCTATTTGTTTTTAACCTGGGTTACACCTTCAAGATTGAAGTTTGAGATTTCTTTCGTAACCCAACCTGTTCCTGAATATTAGATATTAAGATAATTTCCCAAAATATGAATAGTTTTCATTTAATTATGAATGAACTCGGCAAATACTGTCGAAAGCACTCATAAGCCAGATTTTTTCATAAAACCACTTCAATTTATGCTTTAACATTTTTGTAAGGAGAGATCACAGTACACAGAAGTATACATTAGAAGTACCATTTTCAGGAAAACTTTTGAGTTAAAAACATAGATATGTATATTTTTCGAATTTCTCTCGCTTCGTGGGGTGAACGGTTTCCAGGAGGTGACTCAAGAATTAATGGGATACAAAGTGGAGAATTATAACATAAAGTAACCGATTTGTATAAGAAGAATATGAATAAGAAGAATAAGAAAGTACGTGCTATTGCAATACCATTAGTTGCCACATGTTCTTCTGCATTTCAAGATGTGTCACTAACCCATGGATTTCCATCTCACATTTTGGAAGGTCAAAAAAATACCACATTGGTAGAGACACTTGGTAACATCAAAATCACACACGTAATATACAATTATTGGAACAATAAAAAGTAATTAGAACGATATACAAAATAGGCAATCATAACTTATAGCATAACATCCCATTCGTTGGTAAACATTTTAATTATCGCATGGCGCTGATTAAAGGGAACAATGAACCCACTCATCTAGGAACACAAGCAGCAACTGGGGAGTGGATGGGATTGGAGCGAGGGGAACCCTGGCGTGGCGTCCGCAGCGTCGGAACGTGGGGATCAGCGGGAGCGCCATGCAATCCCGCGGAGTAACGGGACTCCACACACCTGGCTTTGATGGGCCATGCGTGCTTTTGCGCGGGGCGCCGCCCCATTGTGGGGGCGCGTGGCCGAGCGGGGCGGCGGGGGCGGCGGGGCCGCCAGTGCAGTGTGGGTCGCCCGGCGCCGCGCACCGCCGCGGAACAGCCTTCGCTCAATCGGGCTTCGCCATTCGGCCCGATCCGAAACGGCGACCGCTTCCGGCGCATTTCTTTCTGGGAGGGATGTCGCGTTTGCGCGCGCTGCTTTCCTCCATTCGGGACAACTCGTGACCGCGAGGCCACACGAGGACGCGTCTCGTAAATGTACGATCTCCAAATGTTCAGTGGAAGGGGAGAATGAAAAAGAAGAAAATCTGGAAGAATGCGGTAAAGAAGACCAAGGCAGGATTAGAGTACTAGGTAAAGATGAAGAACGAAACAAAGAAGAAGAAGAAGAAGAAGAAGAATCAACATTACCAAGATTGATAGATTGTCAGTGATTCCGGGCGCGTCAACTACTATGGTTAATAGTCCCGTACGTGTAGAACGTGTTTTTGCTCGGAAGGTGACGGTGGTCTTCCCCCGCTGTATGGCGAGATCCGGCGCCGACCTACCGTTGGCTACCGGGATTTTCCCTAAACAGATGTCTTCCACCAGCGGGGCACCGCCCCAGCCAGGACACGTTCTAAGCTCCCGACCGGTCTCCCGGCATGTGTAGTAGTGTAGTGCATGTAAGTAAGGGGTGAGGATTAAGTAAGGAAGACGTAGGAAAGATCGCGCGCAGTCCATGTCCCGTTTGTTAGGGTACTGCTCCGGCATCCGCCTGTCACTAATCGGAGAGACCACGGTGAACTACCGATCAGAGCAGCCGGTCACCAGAATTCTTCTCCAGACAGCTACTGGGTTCGACCTAGCTGATAAGCCAGTGTCGAAAATACTGCCACCTTCAGGACTCGAACCTAGGACCTCCCGGTCAGAGGGACTGCAGTGACATCAGTTGATTCTCACCCGGTAACATTGTCATGAGAAATGAAAAATGGAACACATTATCTTGTGTTTATTGCGGAGAAATTACAACTGATCATGCACTGATCCAAAATAGAATACGTAGGTTTTAGCGGCCTTCGTTCCTGCCATCACTATTTTGACCATTGAATTTTAATTCTTTTCATTCTTAGGAAATTCTCCGGCTTCCTTAACACGTATTCTGTGAGTAGGTTTCTCGGCCATGGGATGTAGGACACACGAGATCCTCCGTGATGAGACACAACGAACGACAAGAACACAGTCATTTAAAACTTGAAATCTTTCTTCGATCATAGGTGTAGATCCAGTACACCGCCTTGATAACATGGAGTGGTATCTCTATTGTCAAGACATTTCAAACGATTGAGTGATTCCAGCACAAATCTTCTGTATAAACTATTATCTGGTCTCTGGCCAATTTTCAACAATTGTATTTTTCTTCTTTGTTTTCTTTCTTATTAAATTCTTTATTACAAAGAATTTCATTTAACAATGTGAACGAAAAAAAATGTACAAATCTTCTGTATTCATATCTGAGGATTAAATACAAATAATAAATAAAATATATCTAGTATAGGTACATGAAAAATATTAAAATTCACAGAACCATATTTTTCAATACTAATGACACACACGTATTCATCCGAAACGGTTAGGTAAGCAAATTCTGAAATTAAATATCTAATTACAATTTTAATTAAATTGAAAATATTTTAAAATTAAAGTCTTTTATTTTTTGATTCATTGATATAACCGATGTTCCATTATTTGTTTTGCTTGATAAGCATTGTCATATTCAATTTAAAAAATAAACCACATTTCGTTAATTCCGCTTCGAATTCATGTGTTTCTGGGCCGACCTTTACAAGGGTTCATCGTTACCTATTCAACAGAAAGTATGATTCTTGTTGCCATCCGCTCTGAAAACTGTTGCCAGGCAAAAGATCGTATCCAGAGTGGCGTGGTTTATTTTAAAATGTTGAGGTAAAATTGATTGCCACTTATCCATGACAACTTAAGTGGATAGATATTCGATAATGTGAATATTAAGAAGGGCAGGTGAGAACGAACATCTCAAAACAACTCCGCATTTTTCCTCCAATGGATCGGCAGTTCTTATTTCTGTAATATATTACGCGCGCAACGCCACTGGCATTTGAAATATTCTTCATTCACTTCCAAACGTTCAGGCTAGACGCGAGTTAGTCCTAATTCCCTAACACTTGGGGTGATAAAACTCCCGTGTTACATTTTCTATCTTACCCTGTGAACCACAATGGGCAAACAAAAACTGAGTCTTGGGCAAGGCATCAGGGCAAGGAATAAAGTGAAATAAGCATTCACAAATACGTAGAAAATTTCGAATGCTACCATCATAAGTAACTATGATACAAAGTTGGAAGTAATCTCAACGACTAGAATTTAATTGAAGCAGTATTTCAAGAGAAGAAGAACAAAAATGAAAGTGTATTTTCTACGCATGTCGATGATAAGAGAGACTGAGTAACCTAGTCCCGTTCTCCAGAAGGTCCTTCGGAGGACACGACCGTTTTATAATGTTTCCGTTGGGCAATCCACGTGCGGGCGAAGAGTGCCTTACTTCCCCGCGCGACATTCCAGGGAGGGGCCGCGGCCTTCGTTGGGCGCGGCTGCCGCCCCAGCCTCGACCCCCGCCCGCTGCGGCGCCCGCTGCGGCGCCCCCTGGCGGCGGCGGGCGGCCGTGGCCCAGCGCGGAGGCGCGCGGGTCACGAACGTGAGGCGCCGAGGACGGCGCGGAAGCGAGCGGCGCGGCGGCCCGGGTCTCGGCCCCGGCCTCGGCCCCCGCGCGGCGCCCGCGCCGGCCACTGCCCCGCGCGCTCACGCATCGCCCATTAGGACCACGAGCCACTATTGGACACGTTCAACCGATCACTTTTACACCTATCGATCTACACATCCAAATCTTTCTCTCAGATTCCGTATCTGTTTATTATAAAAAAATAACTACAATTAAAGTTTAAAAAGTTTACCCAAACAATTTGGAGCCGTTTTTGAGAAAAAATCTTGAAACGTGTTTGACGCTTCGTGAGAAATACCCCCAAAAATCGAAATACACGTTTGAAAATCCCAAAGTCACGAGTTCATTTAGATCGATTGGGGAATGTGAATTTTGAAGAAAATCGTCTGCACGGTTTAGGCGCTGGCGTTGACCACAGACGGACGGACGCATGGACGGACGGAAGACAGACAGACGTTTTACCGTCAATCGATTTTTCGGTGTCAAGAACCAGCAAAACATGGATTCTGGTGACACCACGCGCTAGAGAATTTTTTTTCTAAATTTAGCAACAGGATTTATCCACTCTTTCATTACCAGAGCTCGGCAATAAGATTTTTTCTGGCGAAATTTCACCGTTTTCTGGCACACGATTATATAACTTTCTCTTCTTACGAAGTATTCGTAAGGAGATAAAATAAAAATGAAACTGAGGAAATGACTCTTTTTCTCCTAATATGTTCTTAAGTTAACAGTTGTTTGTTTTTAAGTTCTAATTCTTCTATTTTATAAATTAACACTTTAATAAATCCTTCTTTATTTACTTCTTTTAACAACATGTGCTAAAATCAATGATTATAACTTTTAGTTATTTAAAACATAAAAATTAATCGATAATACTGCATATATCGATTAATCCAAACGATTAATCGAAGGGTATTAGTCGAACAAAGAAATTAATCGGAGAGCTGTTAATGGATAATTTGTTCATAATCGCTCTTCCCTACAAAACAGTGTGAACTGTCGAGGTCGGTCTGTACGTCCTCATTTTCTTCTTCCTGTTACGATATTCGTTGACCCCTCTTCAACTATTCTCTCTCATTTATCTACATTATTAATATCCGTGCGTGCAAAAATTGAAAAAAAAGTATGCGGGCACCAATCATGTGAGAGACGTCGCTTCGTTAGATACCCACAAACTCGGGAAAACCCAAAATCCACGAAAATATTTTGAGTCAATGTACACATATGTTATTATTATTCCGCCTACGCTCATATTGAGCGTACCGATTGAATCCCTATGGTTAGTGCGTCACTGCTTACGACACTCTTGATGTAATGCTACAGCAAGGCTACAAGGAAAAAGCCACCCACCATTAATATTTATTTAGCTGTTGCGTAATGGAACATTAAGTTTTCAATTTCTCGCCTTACTACATATTTACATTGAAAAGAGAAAGTACTGTTGTCAAGCTATAAAGTGCAGCGGAGTAGGTGCTTCTTTCTCAGAATAAAGGTGGCTAAATCGAGTTCCTAAACTTGGTAAATTATTTCCTATAACACGCAATGTATTCAGAAGTTACCGAAAAATTGTTTGACGGCAGTATTTCGGTCTGCCAGTCTGTCCATCTCTCAGTCCGTCTGTGGTCATTGCTAGCTCCTAAACGCTTCAGATGATTTTCTCCAAAATTGACATTCCCGAATCGATCTGGCCGAATTCGAGGCCCTCCGAATTCGAAATATTTTGATTTTGGAGGGAACTTTACTTGAAAGCATAACATTTTCAAGATCTAAAAAAATAGCACCGAATTGTCGAATGTTTTTCCTCAGATAGGGCAAAGGATCTTTAAAATATGCCTTGTCTAACTTACTCTATAGTTTTGAAAATTGCAAAGGTCCGGAATTATTTCGGTGTCTTCATACAATTATAATATTTAAAACGGGGATTTTTTCTTCGATATGAACTATCCTTCAGAGATAAATCTTTAAAAAAGATCATGTTGAATTTTTCAAAAATATGGGTAGTTTTCGCTTAATTTTGCGTGAAATAGTGGAAATTTTTAAACAGTTATAGCTCCAAACGACTCCAAAGATGAATGAAAACGAGAGTATGATAATTCGGTAATGTTAATATTAATAATAACGTAGGGAAACATTTTTAAATATTATTCGTAGTGAAAACAGTGATTGGCATATCTGAATGAGAGTTGCATATATTATTATTATTATTATTATTATTATTATTATTATTATTATTATTATTATTATTATTATTATTATGCTGCAAAGGATATTTTTAATTTTTAAAACGAAATATTTGCATCCACGTTCCAATGCATTCGGATTCTTTGGCTTTGTAAACTGATAGTTTCTGCTGGCCTGTCTCAGTTTTTACGAAGTATAGACTGCTAAGATATTCGTTTCACATTAGTCGGCCCTGAGGTGTCCTGCGGTTGACAACCCTTTCATCCTCCACTAAACAAATGTTATCCCTTATGTTGGCCAGTTAATTAACTCTCACAAACTTTCAGAATCTGTTCGAAAGGTGACAGGTTGTGACATCTTAATTTTATTTTCCTTGTATGATTACGGTCTTTTAAAGACAAGTAAAAATTCTCGAAAACGTAATTATTCTTCTTAATTATTTCTCACATTATATTTCGTCATTTCAAGTCATAGGAAGAATGTAGTGTTTATAAAATAACCATGATCTCGGGCTCATACACTGCGAAATAATTTTAATAATTTTAAACGGGATAATCTCGAAAATAGGAGTCGTCATCAAGATAAATGACACGAAAGAATATATTAAATGCAAAATAAGAACTTACATATTGGCATGTAAGCGTTGATTCAAGAACAAAACAATATGTGAAATACGTCAATTTATATTCAAGAATATGTTTGCATACACTCATACTTCCATCAAAGGGTAGCAACAAACATGAAATATGTAGTCCCTTGGAAGATAAATATTTTGAGCCATCTTCTAACAGTAGTTCCTTACGTTACAAACGATCAAACAAAACGCCTTTCACATTAATTTCCTTCACTGCAACTGACATTACCAAGGAAGTACGTTCTTATGAACTCCTCAACGTACAATACAGAACTCAACTACTGACTCACTTGCTCTCTTCCAGCGCCGGTGATTTGAAATTAAACTTTCATGCATGCAAGGCCCGCCCGTCAGCATCTTCAAAGTTAAATATTTACGCGAGCACTAGAATAACATACGCACGGCGATTTACGTCATGTTGCATCGTAGAGCGGTTTACAAGCGTGCCTCAAGAGGAGTAACCGGCGGCTTCTGACCTCCGCTGGAAATGAAACGTGTTCGGGCGGCAGCGCGCAACAGAAGCGCCTTCTGAACGCAGGTATGTTCACTCGTCCTTCTCCCGGGGCGACACTCGCGCGCTGCAGACACCCTCTCCTAATTGGGAATGGAAGTTACGCGCGTGGAATTGGAAGGCGTGGGTGCGGGGGGGGAGAGGATTCCTCGTTATTGTCCACCGCGGACGACCTGCCGGCCTGGCGGCCCGCCTCGCCGCCGCGCCGCGCCGCCGCCGTCCCGCGCTCTTTGTGATGTTGCGTACGAAGCTCCAGACGAGGACGAATTGCTTATTTATGATCTACAGATTGCTATTCTTCTTCTTTTTTTCTTGTGGATGCTGCTGCAGTCTCAACGGGAATGAAGATTGGTAGATGCGTCAAATCATGAATCACAGTTTCCTGCTTAAGTCGCGTGTTCTCACCAACTGCCTTGTCATCAAATTCCATCAACTCTCGACGGAACTCTCCATCATTAACCCTTCCTTGTACCGTCCGATGCTAATTTGCCTCGATTCTTCGCTCAACAACATGTATTTGAGCTGTCGAATTTACGACGATATTCCTGTAAGGCTGGTCCATAAAGTTAATGAAAATTACGGTGAATGTAACAAATGCGCATACACAAACTATCTTCATGCATCAATATTCTTTTCATCATGTTTGAGTTCATTAGCATTCATTAGCACATAAAACTACGCTCAATGAGAGGTATAGGGCATTCTGCTAAGAAATCAAATGTCCAAGAAGACTCACCATTGGATATCAGCTCATACAATAACAAAACAATACAATCAATCGCAGACAAATTTGGTTATCCATTTACGGGCCCCGAGAGTCCATCAGACATGGTACTTACAATTACACAGCAATGAATTGAAATGACATTCTCTTGATCATTATCTAATAATAGCTGAAGTAAACCGGCGTGGCCCGGGTGGTTATTTATCAAAACTCTCTCTTGGGTGGTGAATAGCATGATTTCTATCTACGGGGTAAAATCGAATTTAATTTATTAACACTGTCCGTCCTGCACCACACTGTTCGTGTTCCACTATACCTCACCCCGCCATGCCCCGCTCTACCTATTCCTCGCCCTCCTCTCACCCCAAAGCTCCCCCTCTCAGTGCTTCGCCGCTCTCTCCCCATCATACTCCGCTCCGCCTCACCCTTCTCCAACCACACCTCCACATGCTTCCGACTTGCAACGCAAACCACACGTACCAAAATGCATTAAGGGTTACCTTTTGCCAAATTTTGTAAAAATTCAAGTTTCTGCGAAAAATGTTTATTTGGTATCGCAATCCACTTACGATTTTACACTGTCGCTCAAAAGTATTCCTTCGAAATTTTATAGAAATGGTTCCAGGCTTTCAAGAGTTTTGCTGAAACAAACACCCATACATGCATTTTTCATTCTCGCCTACTGTGCAGCAGAACGCCCGCGGGTCTTGATATCGAAAAAGTGGATAAATCTTGTTCCTAAAAGCAGTAAATTTCTTTCTCTAACACGTTGTGTTTCCGGAATGTACGCCATGTGGGTCCTTGTTACCGAAAAATTGGTTTACAGCAAAAAGTCCGTTTCCGTCCATGTTTCTGTCCGCCAGTGTTCAGCGCTAGCGCCTAAACTATTCAGACGAGATTTTCCAAAAGTGATATTCCCGATCGATGTGGTTGAAATGGAGGGCTAGCGAATTTGATAGGGATATTTTGATTTTTTTATGGTACTTCACATGAAATCTTTACATCTTCCAACTTTTCTCAAAACGGCACCAAATTTTAATAATGCCAGAAGAGATGGCTCAGGGCATAAACTGATGTCACTGCAGTTCCTCTGACCTGGAAGTCCTAGGTTCGAGAACCGACGGTGCAGGATTTTCGACGCTAGCTTGTCAGCTAGATCGAATTCAGTCGCTGTCTGGAGGAGAATTCTAGAGGCCGGCTGCCTTGATCGGTTGTGTTCCGTGGTTTCTCCGATCAACACCAGGCGAATGCCGGAGCAGTACCCTAACAAACGGGCCACGGTCCACGTGTGATCTTTCCTACCTTTTCCTTGTCCTATCCTCACCCCTTGCACACACACACAAACAACTACACCACCATGCACTACACTATCACATATGCCGGGAGACCGTTCGGGAGCTTAGAGCGTGATCTGACTGAGGCGGTGCCCCGTTAGTGGGCGATACCTGGTTGGGGAAAACCTCGTTAGCCTACGGTAGGTCAGCGCCGGATCTGGCCATCCAGCGGGGGAAGATCACAGCTACCTCTCGAACAAAAACACGTACTACTCTTTTATTTATTTATTTATTTATTTAGTCAAAAATAGTCAAAAACTGTATGTGACGTATGGGGGAGAAAATCATCTGCGCGCGCTTTCTTGAGTTTCAGAATCCCTTCCCAACAATTTAACTATTAATAGTTGAAAGGTGAAGAAATAATAATAATAATAATAATAATAATAATAATAATAATAATAATAATAATAATAATAATAATAATAATAATAATTTGAAAAAGCGAGAGATAAAAATTTCAAAAACTAGATGTTTTCGTTGCCGAATTAGAAAACTTATTTTTAACGGTAAGCGAACGAACATATTTGATTTTTCTGTATGTTAACAAAATAGAAACTCACCCTAAGCTCTACTACCACTATAAGCAAAAGGAAAGTTCAACAAAACGTGCGCATAGTGAAGCTACATTTACGCAAATCAAGGGGCCATCTCAGCATTTGCTCAATGGATCAGGGAAACTGCACAAAAACCTGATCGAGATGGGGGTCATTGACCCGGAAACTGAAGTACATTACTTGTTACAGGCATATTGAGTCTTTTTTTTAAATTATACAATGCAAATGTAAACTAATTCATTACACTATATCTTGGTTTTGTTAAAGTAAACATTATTCTTTTTGACAATCAATATAGTCTCTAATTGTATAGAAACAGTTTTGCAGCAGAAAAGATTTGCGGGACTAATAACTTAGTACACTTACGGAACTAATAACCATAGTATTTGACGCGCCAAGAACCACTAACAATCATTTAGTAATATTTTTTCCTCGGATATCTCATAGTAAATTTTACAAAATTTTGGGATATGTAATGGATCGAAAATTATCCTTTTTGTCAATGATTATGTGGTGAGATATCTTATAAAACGAAGTTTTATATGCGACATAAGCCACTGTGGAGTAGCCGGCAGATCATGCACTGGTTTCGACACGTTTTGATGTAGTCAGAGAGATTTGATTTACCTGTCAAACACCAATGTAAAATGCGTTGTCTACTAATCACGGGCAAAAGTCACATATGTAATTTCGTTCTATGATATTTCCAACAGGCCCATTTGCAAAAACGTTACTTTAGACACCCTACATGCCATGGAAGTTTGTAACATTCATTCGGAAACCACCCAAGTATTAAGATATAATGCTGTTTGTATTTTACACATGTATTATATATTCACCTTACATTTATTAACAACACAGAACACTGATCAATAGTCACAAAATCATGAAACAAAAATCACATTAATAACTATTGGTGATACAACGGCACGTACTTTCTTGCATTAGTAACGGTGACAAAAAATTATAACACCGCAATTTCTGTCTACATCAACACATCTCAGTAATTACCTATAAAACATTAATAATCGTAGCGCATTAGGCGCGAAAGAATAATTCATTTAAATCTAATACTCAACACAAATTCGTCATTCCAAAACTGCGTTTCATACAACCAGAAACACCGTCCAAAAATAAGAAATTATTCTGAAAATTTCAAACTGGTGTGTCGCGGCGTTGTCAATGTATTATAGCCTGATAACTTCTGAAAGATTTTAGAAAACTTTTCAACAACAAAAAAAGTACATGGCTTTCCTTGTAGATCTAATTTTGAAGAATACATTTCATTGAGTAAAATATCTATCATAAATATTGTAGTTTTGCGACGAATGTTTTTTCCAACTTTCAGAACTCTGGAGATTTCACCGAAAATGGGACCTGCGCAATTTTTTAACCGTAGTTTGCTCAATGCCAGAAAAAAAGATTTAAAAAATTGAAGTCGTTTTTTATAAAATATTTTTTTCAAAAAATTGCCAACTTACACAAAAATTACTCAGATTTTTGAAAGATTGTAGATAACCTTATTTAAGGATCCGACTTTGTAGAACAGATTCTATTATTAAGATGAAAGTTTATCTTTTATAATGTATTTATAGCAAGACGCGGAAAAAAGTTTGAACGTTTGCAATAATCGAAAATTTAATAAATTCAACAAAAACAGATCATCACAATTTTCATAAGAATTTTTCTCTATTTGAGAAAAAATTCCAGCAATTTTTGAGAAAATTTTGAAAATGCTGAGATTTCATGTAAAGTCAAAAATCAAAATATCCACAAAAATTAAAATATCTATTTCAAAATAAGGAGGCCGTGACATCAACCAAATCGATGGGGGAATACCAATTTTGGTGAAAAGATGTTTACGGTTTGCCCAGTAGTGGCGGACCGACGGACCGACGGACCGACGGACAGACGGACAGACGGACAGACGGACAGACGGACAGACGGACAGACGGACGGACAGACGGACCGGACGGACAGACGGACAGACGGACAGACGGACAGACGGACCGACGGAGACGGTGACGGACAGACGGACAGACGGACAGACGGACAGACGGACAGACGGACAGACGGACAGACGGACAGACGGACAGACGGACAGACGGACAGACGGACAGACGGACAGACGGACAGACGGACAGACGGACAGATGACGGACAGACGGACAGACGGACAGACGGACAGACGGACAGACGGACAGACGGACAGACGGACAGACGGACAGACGGACAGACGGACAGACGGACAGACGGACAGACGGACAGACGGACAGACGGACAGACGGACAGACGGACAGACGGACAGGCGGGTAGACGGACAGACGGACAGACGGGCAGACAGACGGACAGACGGACAGACGGACAGACGGACAGACGGACAGACGGACAGACGGACAGACGGACAGACGGACAGACGGACAGACGGACAGACGGACAGACGGACAGACGGACAGACGGACAGACGGACAGATGGACAGACGGACAGACGGACAGACGGACAGACGGACAGACGGACAGACGGACAGACGGCAGACGGACAGACGGACAGACGGACAGACGGACAGACTTCGGACAGACGGATGACGACAGACGGACAGACGGACAGACGGACAGACGGACAGACGGACGGACAGACGGACAGACGGACGGACGGGACGGACGGACGGACGGACGGACGGACAGACGAATGGGCAGACGGACAGACGCACGAACGGACAGACGAACGAACGGACGAACGGACAGACGGACAGACGCACGAACGGACAGACGGACAGACGGACAGACGGACAGACGGACAGACGGACAGACGGACAGACGGACAGACGGACAGACGGACAGACGGACAGACGGACAGACGGACAGACGGACATTTTGTCGTGACCCAATTTTTCAAGCATCCATCCAGGTATCAAGGATCCACAAAACGTGGATTCTGACGACAACGTGCTGGAGGAAGTAATTTTATACATATTGGAATAATACGAATTGTTTTGGGCGAAAAATTGCCGTGTTTGTAGCCGCATTACAATGCTTTCTCCACACTATGTGAGTGGAATGCAACAAAGAAAAAAAATTAAATAAATAGAAAAACAAGCACATAAGCAAAATTATATGAAAACTGATAAGGCAATACTTTCAATACCTTTTAATTTCGGGCCATTTTCAAAACGGGATTGAAAAAAATAAAAACACATATGCTACTTGAATTAAAACCAATTAATATAGCACACCACGTAAAAGAGAACAAGTGAGGACTGCAGTACAGAAGCACCAGGAGCGAGTAATCTTTACTTCCAAACTTTACTTTTATGACTTCCGTCTCCACCTGCTTCAACTTGCGAAATGAGGCATTTCAGATATTATGTTCACTTTAGTACAGTTCTGTGCTTCGCGAAGTGTGAAAGTAAGTTGGTTCCTTATTATCTGATGCTTTTGTAATGGCTGAAAGGTTGTCGTTTTAAAAATGGACAGAATCGCTCAACTGTAAAACTAATCCGACGCAAAATGCTCTCTGAATTATAACTTTTTGCGGTTCTCACAGTTCTAAAAGTCTTGAACGATGACAAACAATCACAAACCTATAAAATTGTGAGAGGAATTCGTTTCAAAACGATGGGAAACAAAAGCAGTAAGTTCACATTGTACTAAGTTTATGAAAATAAAAACACTGACCAACTTACATTCTCAACTTGTCCATTCGCTAGAAATAATAATATAAAATTGAAGGAGGAAAAGAAGATATCTTCCACAATAATATATATTTAAAAATGTTATTCACATATTATAAATATGTTTCCAGGATTTTTCCTCATCAGTGGTTCGTACTAGAATATTAAAGGAAAACATGTATAATTAATCCAAAGGATAAACAGGAAATAATACAATAGGAACTTATGCAAGTAACGTGGTAAAGATGACACAGAACTTGATTTGTAATGCACATTTGTCGAAACCATGTACTACATCGCCCATCCCCTCAACATGACGTTTTTCCCAGTGCAAACAATTGCTTCCGCAATGGTTGTATGTAGATAATTGCTTCTAAGCTATACATACTTGGGTAACATCAATGAAAAGAACAGGCATTCAAACGAGTCAAATTAAAAATTAAAATTGAATTATTAAATAAGATTTTACAATTTCTCACTAAATACATTACGCAGTTTTATTGAGGCAGCCATTAAATAAATATAACGCTATGGAATTTCAGTCTTGATTGACACATTTATGATGATTAGATCAGAAGTAATTGAGGTAGTAAAGTGGCATATTCAATCCAAGACATTATATCGACAACTACAAAATAATCCATTGCTAACGAGTGGTATACTGAATTACAGTGCCTGGGAGAGAGACACTGGGAAATATGCGATAAAAGACTTCTCTCCCTTTACATTTCTGTTTTTGGTATTTCCTGTTTAATTAAGAAAAAAAATAACAAGTTTCTGTTTCTCAGTTGAGAAGTAATGCGTTCGGAATTTTTCACTTAATATAAGTTTCCATTTAATCCAGAATTCGATTGTAGTAGGTTTTTCTATATTTCTATAAAAATACTTTAAATATCATTCATATATACTTACAATCTTATCTATACATACATTTTATTTCAATAGCAAAATTGTTCTATTTTGTTTTTCTGAGTGAGCAATTCTTTAATTGAATGAAATGAGTTGCGCAGTAGAAAATACTTATTGCTTTATGAAAGTTCATTCAATTAATTTATGAATAACTGCATTGCATTGCATGAATTGATTTCCAAACAGAAAATACCATATTACAAAACAAAACATTCTAGGCGAGCCGACGACAATCTTTCAAGCGACATGTATCGCACGTGCTCTTAGAGACGAGTAGATGAACGAGAGAGATTTAATTTAATTATATGATTTACTAGAATCGCCTTGCAATTAGAAAACATTGTTCGTACAGCCAATGAATATCCCTCAACACCTGATCTCTCGAACAAATTCGAGAGCCCAGAAACCACACAAAGAAAGGCAAAAATATAAGAAAAGGTAAATTAATTTTCTTCGGTCAAGTGACAGTAAGAAAGAATTCAAGATTTCCTTTACAACGACTGTATATAATTTAACAAAAAACAACAACAAAAAACGTATGAATCGTACGAAATATCGTTGGCTTAAAGAGAGGGGCGTGGGAAGCTCATTTGTCGGGAGATGCAGACTGTTCTGCAAGGTTGCCACCAAAACGTGATTTCTGTGCAATTTTGAATTTTTCTTAATATTTGGTTTTATGTGTTCATTTTTGAGTAGGTAGTATTTGAAATTAATTGTGAAATATTACATTAATCTAACAATCAATAAGAGCAAGTCTCATCTTCCCATCGAGGAGAAAATTTCAAAACATATTTTTGGTAAAATTTATTGAAAGTTCATGAAATTAATTATTCAAATAACATAGCAAAACTGTACTAAGATCACAAGGCTTTCTAGTGATATTAATCCAAATGGTAGAATATTTTAAGCAGACAATTCTGATAAAACAAAAATACTGAAATGTAAATATCAAACTTAAAAACATTAAAAAGTGAAATATTGCATAATTTATAAATAATATTTTAGTAATCATTATATCTGTAAGTGAACCAATATTTGACCAAGAAAAAATCTTATTTCTTAGAAATACGAGCATAATGCACCGTCAATATGAGGTACTGTAGGTACAATAATAATTTCAATAGATAATTATTCACACTTGCAAGATGCACCAAGCAATTTCGAAATTTAAAATATGTAATGCCGTATTTGGCGACATACTCGTCTCCGACGAAAACGAAACGACCTCTTTTCTCTTGGAAATAATAGTGAATGATGTTTTATGGCGCGTTCTCCGTTCTCGTCCGACAATAAGAATACAGCCAAATAAATAGCTCGCACCTTTCGGTTTTACGGCCGCATGAACTTACAGCGAGATTGCTTTCCGTGATGAGCACAGCCCGCGGAGGGGCACGCAGAGGTCGACTGTATTTTCCAGTCCTACTACGCCCTCACAATGACGTCTCAAGATGTCACTGGAAAGTGATTTTATAATTCACGTTAAGATTTGACACCTTAAGAGGTGGTGGGTAACCCTATATAACGAGTATCTAGGACATCATTTAGCACGTCGTTAAATACGCGTAAGGCGCGCGGGGCTGACAGCGATATGGAATGATGATCGTTGGGTCATGGTCATTATCGCTTCCCTCATAAATATTACAGTGGGCCGCGGGCCGGCTACAGCCTCCACACTCAAATTACCTTCGACGTCTTGTTACATCCCTGGCCACTGCGGCACGGCCTGCCGCCCGACCGGCCCCGCTCCCCTCTCCACACCTCGGCGTCCCCTCCCCTCCCCGCCTGCGCTGTCGCTCCCCTCCCCTCCCTGCCCTCGCGCTGCTTGCCCGCTTACCTGCCGGGTGAAGGCCACGGGAGAGCGAGTCTTCTCTTCAGACAGCTGCGAGATACTTCAAGGGGTGCTGACCTTTTCACACCTTCCTTTCTAACATAAGTTGGCCTCCCTCTGCACCCACGCCAGCGGCCAAGGCTCGCGCGTCGAGGCGCGGCGGGCGGCGGGCAGTGGGCGGTGGGCGGTGGGCGGTGGGCGGGGGGCGGCGGGGGCGGGGCGGGGAGACGGGCGCGAGCCGTACCTCCATCAGGCGCGAGGCGGGGCCAGACAGCTCGCACTGGGGTGCATTCTAGGGGCTCGCACGACGTCACCCACCCCACCCCACCCCATCCCGCGCCCGCCGCCCGCTGCCCTCTTGCCTCGAGTTAGTTCGCGTTCAGGTATCTACGCCTGGCCGCCGCCGACGGATGCATTCGTAATGAGAAAGCCCGCCACTCGGCTGGTCTTTGTCATTTACCCTCACCAGAACCCATTTAAAAGCTTCGAACTGCAGGTGCCGCCGCCGCCACCACCACCGCCACCACCGCCGCCACCACCACCACCACCACAGCCAAAAGAAAAGACGCCAGGCCGGCGACTATTCAAATTATTTCATTTCAGACGGCGAATACGAGATGATAGTCATAGAGGAATCTCGCTCCAGGCAATTTCGACACCACTTACAAGTTGTTAATGCCAAATATGCGCCCCACAAAGGCTTCCTCACTAAAATTCGGCTCTGGGAAATTGATCAGTCTTCACAATGAACGAGGGCACATCGACGCCAGTACACGCGAGGTTCACAAAGAAAAATATTTGAGCCTCCTCTATATCCCGTGTTGCTTTGTGATAGCCGCTCATGCACACTGATTCACATGGTACTGTGTATTCATAGGAGTATGTATATTTCAGAACGGAATCCTTCAATAATTTTAATAATTAAATTATTTTGTGCATTAAATAATTTTGTGTAGGTCTTGAAATTTGGGAGATTCTGGCACGTATCTATCGATGTTTTATTTCCTTTTATTCTCTTTGGAAATCCATTCAATAATGTAAGTACTTTATTCCTGAGGCAATCATTGGTTTGACATATTACCTTTGAATGTTTGACATAGTAAGAAAATTTTGGATAAGAAATGTTTGAAGTCTCGCAGCAAATATCTCTGTTAATGAGTTAGTAGTTAAAACTTTAAGCATTATCCAGATTATGGAATTACACAAGGGGAGTATTAACTATTATTATGCTTCGCGTCCGTGCATAATGCATGCTTGTGTTTCTTGCTCATAAAAATGGCTAATGGGGGACATGATACTATACTTAGCGTTACGTCGACGCCTGAGCCGTTTAGGTGCATCAGAATTTCGCGGCAAAAACGAGAAAGTTGCAAGAATGAACAAGCAAAATCTTATATTTTTCTACAAGTCATTTGCAGGAAATGCCTTATAAACGAACTTGCCACGTGAGTTTTATCTTGACCGTTGTCTACTCTCAACTTTCGCATTTCATATAAAATTATTTCATTACCTTCCTGTACTCATAAAGTTATGCTCCATCTTAAAATAAATTTGTAGAAAGAGGTTTCCGCAGCAAAGGTCTCGAAACTCCAGCATGAGACCACATTCATTATTTGCTTGTGATCTACTTAACAATGCATCGCTCCAAGCATGTTCTCCGTGAGCAGAAGGATTTATGGCATATTCGCAATTACTCTTGCATGCTCCCAAGGTCCATCCTGTTAAGATGGATGTTCCACAGAAGTGTTCCCTAGGTGTAACAAGCTGGAGGAGCGAAAGCAAGCAAGAGAAGAGAGAAGAAGAAATATCATCACAAAGCTCTCACAAACTATAGATTATTCTCATTAGCGGTATATCTCGATATCCACGAGTGGAGATGGCACTCTGTCAGCTAGCTCCTGAAGCAGAACGCCCAAGACATTGCTAAAAGGCGGGGTAATTTCGGAGCCCACTTAGTAGCAACTTGTCGTCGTCATCAACCTGGCTAAGTATGCAGCTTTATGAGGCCCGGCCCAATGTCGCGTCGCGTCGGAGTGCTTGGAAATCCTATGATTTGTTTTCGGCGGTTTCGTGCGCGGCCAGGCTGCTGCGTCACTGTGGCTTCGGTCGGGAGAGCGCCGACCGCACACACTCTTTCTCTTTCTCTTTCTCTCATCTCCTACGTCCCCTCCCGCCCTCGGCCCATTCTTCCTCCTCTCTTTGATAGCCGGCGTCCGTCGAAATGACTGCAGCGGTGGCGGGCGGCGGCGACGACAGCGATAGCAGACGGGCTGTGGCGGAACAGTCCCAGAGTGGAGACGGTTGCCGAGTGCGGCGGGGGCCGGTGAGAGCCCTACAATGAGAGAGATGGCATTACCTCAAGAAAGTGGGGGGAGCGGTCACGGAGATGTCTTCAGGGTATCTGCAGTTTCAGCCATGGGGGCAGGTGTTGGTGGAAGTAGGCAGGAGTGGGAGTGCCGTAAGAGAGACAGGCGAGTAGCAGCTCTCTATGGCAGAGGAGGCGGCAATAATGCCGTTGAGGACGCACGCCAATGGGAAGGATGTCTTGAAGCCGTCGCCGAATGCGGGGGACGGAGGGTGGGTGTTTGACGTGGCCATGGGTTTTGATAACGGTGGTCCTGGTATGGGGAGAACGGGCAGTGGGCGGGGAGGAGTGGGGGCGCATTGTTACAGCTGGCCCGCGCGCCGCGGCGGCCAGGCGACGCGCCGCCCGACGCAGATTACGAGCGATGTTTTCGGATTTATAGCGTTGTTTCGCCGGCTGAGCCCGCGTACACGCGGCGGAGAGGTAGCCGGCGAATCGGATGAAGTTGTCAGGCGCTGATGGAGTCAAGGCGGGTGGATGCCTCTGGCCCGCGCCCACGCACGCATCTGCGTACACTCGCACGTCCCTCGCCGCTTCCTGATTTCTGGCCGCTTTTTTCTTCAAACGACTCTCCCGTAGTAAATTTCGCGTGACCGTTCTTCCCGAGGAGCTATATAATAACGCCTGCCGAGTTTGGCATGCGGAGGAATATGCGGAGGATATACGGCCGTGGCGCTCGCCCGGAGCCTGCGGCGTCTCACACGCGAACGTGCGATGCGGGGCGACTGGTCGCCGCCCGCGCGCACTCGATTCCGTGCTGTTGACAGCTGCGCTGGCGAAGGACGCCCTGCAAATAATCCCGGGAGGCTTTTTCTCGCTCTGTGCTTTCCTGGGTGTTTGTTACCAGGGGTTTTGAAAGGGCGTTAATTCCAGTTCCTTTCCGTAAACGCTTCCGGTTTTTATTGCGCCCTTCCGTTCTAAAGTGGCGGCGCCCAATCGCGTAGCTCTGCCATCGACGCGTGACTATTGTTCGCGCTCTTTTAGAGGATGTGAGCTTTTCCTTTGAAAAAACTGTTAGGAAATAGATTTGAAGAAAATGTTTAATTGTAGAGGAAAATAGTAAGGTGGATGTTCACAACAGTATTGTTTTTGATAAATTTGGTAAAATCGTTTTTAGTATTTGTTGTCGTGATTATCATTTGTTGCTACCTTGCACCTTTAGGTAAGCCTTCTTTCCATTGTGAATGTGCATTGCGGCCTTTACATTTTGTAAATTTGGGAAAGAAACCAAATACATTGTGTATCAAGAAATATGAAAGAACCTGCCTATGGTAAGGCCAATTATAAGTCGCTCAGTGTCCTCGCACAGAGAAAAATTGAAATTCTCTCCGTGAGTTGTTAACGCTCAGACTGCTCAGATTATTTTCTCCGAACTTCAAACATTTTCCGATAGATCTGGAAGCCAAGGCTCTGCGAATTTAAAACAAATGTGGATGTACTTTACATGAATTCTTAACAACATTTTCAAAATTTTCTCCATAATTGCTCCAAATATTTGATAATTTTCTTTCCTCTGACAGAGCAAATGCCAATTATAATGGCGCACGTCTCATTTTCGTTGAACTCTGAATTTTCGAAAAAAACAAATGTTCCAAATTTGTTCGGCGTCTTCCTACGACTGCAATATTTTTTTAAATGAAATCAGTCCTTCAATGACAGATCTTTTAAATAAGGTTACGTACAAATTTTCGAAATTGAGTAGTCATCGCGTAATTTTTCGCAAAATATAAGGAGTTTTTTAAACATTTCAAAAACCACACCAATTTTTCCTTATTTTTTTCTCGAATAGAGCAAAGTACGCTTATAAAAATTGCGTAAGCCTAATTTTCGATGAACTCCCTGTATTTTTGAATGTGGCAAAAAATTAACACTGCAAAACTGCAACTGAAGACAGATTTTTTCCTTCATAAAATCTGTTCTAAAGAAATAGATCTTTAAATAATGTCATTTATAATTTTTTTTAAAAATGCTAGTATTAAATGCGTAATGTTTGTTTGATGTTAATAAAATTTTCTCAAAACGGCTCTAAATGTTTTCTTGCTTGCTCGAATAACGCAAAGACGCTTAAAATATCGTTTTCGTTGAACTCTAAATTTTCGAAAATTGCAGAAATTTCAAATAATATAAGAAATAATGTGTGTTGTTTGCAGCAAAACATGCAGAACTCGGACAAGCTTTGGCACAGAAATAGCGTGGTGTGAGCTGGCGATTAGAAGTAACAATAGCATTGCATCACGGTAAAAACGAAAACATTGAATTTGAACACAAATAAAATGAAAATACCTTCCGTTTGAAATATGAAAATTTGAAGCATGAAAAATTTTTATTTTCGCTATGTCAAACTAATGGTTCCTTGAATAAAACATCAACAATAGTATGAATTATCTATTTCTTATTCTGTAAGTATGTGATTACTGGCAAAAAACAAATGTAACTGCCAATATAAATAACATATTAACATCAATATTTAAACATACAAGAGTTATTAGTAACGTTATTTCTAGAATTCTAACTTCTAGAGTTCTAGGATTTCTAACGTTTCCTGTTTTAAAAATTTTAACGATATACATAAATAATTACATTTTTGAAACATTCCTATTCGTCACACATTTTTGTGCGTATACTAAATTAATTATGGTTCCGCCTTTCAAACTCGAAATGCTTGGAACTCGGTTTCTTTGTTCTCAGCACTGTTGCTTCTGCGCCGTCATTGACACCAATACAGCAGTAAAAGGCGAAAGCGGTCCTTCATTCATCATATAAGGAATTTATAGGGAATGTAACCTTAGTATTCCCTCGCTAACATATGACATCCGCTAGATGAAATGTATTGTAATACACGGTTCAATTAGAATTTTTTGGCTCTCGCGTGAGTAAGCAAAATTTCCAAACACATCTGTAAAAATTCTATGAACTTGCCCCTGCTTCAAGGACGATGAATAATCATGTTTCTCTTGAATTCAAATGAAAGGGAGCGAAGGATCTGCAGGTAAGGGCGAAAGGAAAGGCCGGGGTACTTTTGAGTTGAGCGGCAGAGTTAAAATTTATTCGACTGCGTTTGATGATGTTAGCAACATTATTGAAAAGAAAAATTAAAAGAAGAGAAACTTTGACATTCATTGTTCACAATATCTATACGAACAGACACACAAATGCTACTATTTTGTGACAATACGAAACAAACGAAAAGAAAAAAATAACCAAAAAAATTATCATTTCAGAATTCTATCGTCACAATCAGTGCAAAATATATATCAAACAACGAGACGTTTTTCTCAACCTTTATCAACAGTTCCGTTAATTAGCATCCACTAACTATCCTGGTAATGTCATCCTCCGAGTACCATCCCTAAAGCGCCATCAATGGACACCAAACGCCATTGATGGAGCTCTATGCTCGAAGTCCTTATGATAGAGTGATAGACTACGGAGCGCTATCCTACGAGCGTCATTGTCTTAGCGCTAACTTTGGGAAGTCATCCTTGGAACACCATACTCTTAGTGACATTCTCGTTGCAGTATTCTTATAGCACCATCCTCGTAATACCATCCTTCTGGCGTCATCCTTGGGACACCTAACTCATTGTGCCATCGTTCAACGACAATACTCTTTGAGCCATTCCAAAAGGACCATTCTCATAGCACGGAATCTATCTGAACAAATTAGAAAAATGGCTGCAAAGATGGAGGCTTCTAGTCAATTAACAAAAATAAATCCCCATAACCTTCACGCTGCGCAATGGAACCTGCCTTGTAATAAAACTACAAGACTAAGTAATACCGCAAGCCAACCAAGTAAGGTATATAGCAGGGGTAGCCAAAACGAGGCTCGTGAGCCGCATGCTGCTCTTGAGTCAGTCTCGTGCGGCTCTTGACACCGAGCGGGGAGTAAAAATAATTAATTGGCAGTCAGTAGCAGCGATGTGTGGCTTAACTTACGTTATTGTGTTCAACGATCTCAGTACCACGAAATTCCGTCAGAGAGCGCTGTAGGTGGTGAGAGATGGGAGGTGAAGATAGTTCCTGGGACTTCTGTTAGACAGCGCTTTGAGAGCGAGTGTGAGAGTGAGTCAGTGGCTTGAGGTGAAGTATGATCAGTCGGCGGTGACCTCATGTAAACATCGCAGCGCTTCGTCTACAATTGTAAAGTGAATGTAATAGTAGCGAGTGCCTATATTTTTGTGGGCAGTTGTGTGCTGTTTGAGTACTGTTGTGGCCTGAACAATTACAATACTGTCTAAGAAGCGTAAATATGAAGAGCATCGAGCTATTAATGCAAACTGGGAGGAAGAATTTGTTTTTGTAGAAAGAAACGGTAAGC